>LWCA01001031.1:0-13160 GCA_001642005.1 Intoshia linei | reverse complement strand
ATTATAACATTACAATACTATATACTTCTAGCAGCAGCTACACCAAGATACGGATATATTCCAATCCTAGACCTTCCTTTTTTTGGTCGAGTTACGACAGAAAATCCGACATAATCAAGAAAGATCTAATTATACTAATAATACTATATAAAAAATAAATTACTATATTTTTTTGAGAAGTTGACATCATTAACTCTCGAAACATCCATGCATATTCGCACCGTGATATAATGGTACGTTCGCAATTTCTACCGACAGGCACAAGGACGAGTGCTTTTAAATTATAGTGGAAATTTTTTAAAATTCTGTCAATTGAGCTGATGCTAATGTCTAATGAAAATTCATCCGAAATACGGGTTTGAATTTGTTTTAAGGTGAGTATGCAATTTTCATCAACCCATGTTCGGATACTATTTTTTTGATCTTCGTTTAAAATCGATATTCGATTTCCACCCCGTGGGCTAGAGATTGCATTTCCCGTCCTTATTTTTTATGATTTAATATTTATATATTACCTTAAAAATTTGTGAACTATGTTTGAAACAGATGTTCTAGGAATCGATAGAATCCTGGATATCGATGTAATCGATAATCCCTCTAAGGTTTTGTTTACTATAAGTTCTTTTTGACTATTAGGAATAGTATTTCCTGGCATAATTAAATTTTAAATTTAAAAAATGGCTATATTAAATTCAAATATGACTATCAAATACAAACATGACTATATAAATAGTGAATGGATAAAAGTTTTATAAAACACGACATTAAGTTAAATTTATTGAAGATTACAATATCGATATTGGTTTACAATATTTTGATTGCCATTGGCACGTTTGGGTGCAAGATCATAATAGCGACGTTAATAACAGTGACTATTGTTGATAAATTTAATTTATTTTCGTAGTTAACATTTTCAAATTTCGTCTTGATAATAATTATAATAACCAATAATTGACATTTTTTCACAGCGTAACTCTATTATTCACTACAAAACATCATATATTGTGTATTTTTAATTAGAATATATAATTGAATATTTTTAATTTTTTTGTAATATGGTTTATAGGTAAAAAATTAATCTTAATATTTCAGTTTTAATTTGGGTCTGTAGTGGATGAATTCTAGATCGTGAACAAAAATAATCAAAAAACAATTTATTTTATAAGATTTTATAAAATCTAATAATAATAAGAATGAATCTAATATACTAAATATATAAAGTAGGTCAAATGTATGCAATGAAATTAGTTATAATTATTACAAGCCGAAATTTGAAAATGTTAACTACGAAAATGAATTAAATTTATCAACAGTCGCTGTTATGAATCATAACAACACTTATGATGCTTTTTGCAATAGTCGCTGTTATTAACGTCGCTATTTCGATCGTTTGCCTTTAATTCAGTATTACAATATTTTATAACATTGAACAACTTAAAATAACCACTACTATATATTTTACCGGTTAAATATAATTATATTAATTATAATTATTTAATCTCAGGTTGTTTTATTTAATGATTCTGAAATATATTCAATATACCAACAGAATCTATAGATATTTGTCTAGAATGTATATAATCGAAATTAAAATAATAAATGTTTCTTTTAAATGAGTTAAATTAAGGTAAGTATTTTATTTTTCAGTATTTTAATAAAAAATTTTCAGTATTTTGAACAAAAATTGTCAGTATAAATATTAAAATGTCAGTAATAAAATTATTTTGTGAGTATTCAATTACATATTTGTTAGTATATACTGTATAGTTAAGGATATACTGACAGTATAGTTAAAGTACTGAAAAAATAATTTTTTTTACTGCCCTTCCAATTTAAATACTTACAATAAATTATTTATACTGACACCTTGTCAACTGGCACCTAAAACACTAAAAAATTTAATATTTTTACTGACAAACTATTTAAAATACTGACACTTTACGGATTAAAATACTGACGCGATAAATACAAGCCTTAAATTAAATATTAAAAAAATTCACAAGAATTTTGTTTAAAAATTATAACATAGTCATGGCCTTTAAATTTATTTACATTTATAGTGTTAATTATATAATTGTACAAGAAAAGATTTATAAGAAGCAACTACTTTCATCTAAATAAAATATAAATATATTACATACTACATAAAGACGTAATTTAATTTAATTTAAATTACCAAATGACAAAGGAAATGAAGTATCACTGTCTATTTCTCTAAGTCTCTATAATAATGTACATTATGTAAACTAGCAGCATTTTTTTTAATAAAGATAATTTGAGTTTTGACCACGAAGACGCAAGTTTCGGAAGTTGAAATTTACGATAATGTTGCTTTTTTAAAAATTATTAAAGTAATCAAGGCATGGTGGCGTTTTAAAATCATTAACATTGTCGTAATACTGAAGGTCAGAAACTTACATCTTTATCGCCAAAACCCCAAATTAAACATTATTTTTGAAAAAAGTATAACATCAATCAACTGATTTGATATTTTCAATAATCCATTAAAACTGTTTGTACAAAGTAAAAAACAATAAAACCAGTCAAATATAAGTACTGTATTATTAATTATTGTTTGTACATTGGATTGATGTATTAATTGTCTGTAATACAGACTTTGTACTAAGATTCGATTAATTCCCTACAACTTGACTCTTACTTTGTCTTTTCTAAATCCGGCAGTGATACTGCTTGTACTAGTATGACTCATTGACAACAAAAAACGAAAAGCCGAAAAAGTCGAATACATACATGTATATTAATTTTGATAAACTCAATATTATCGATTAAAACTTTAATATGTTGTTACCATACAAAAAAAACAAGCGTAATATAAATTAGACACTATTTGTGAGATTAATATTACTAGAAATCTATATCGTACCATGGAATTGAATCAATGTATTGTATGAAAAACAATCATAACAGCGTTTCTCAACGTATTATTAGAGTCGTAAATTTTTGTAATTTATGCATCAATTATTTTCATTCCAATAAAGAATAGTTGGAATATAATCAAAATTTTACTTCCATGTTTAAATTATATTTGCCTTTTTAATATTTACAGAAAGGTATAGTAATTCAAAGAAAAATTTTCAACAGATTAAAATTTAAAAGTTTTTAATTTGACAACTAGGAAAATATACAAATTGTAATTGAAAAAATCAAAATATTCAAAATTTACAAGAATCAATGTCGACTCGGCGGCGATACCTCATTAATAAACTTAAACACATTTTTGAATCTTGTGATACTGAAAAAAAGGGATATCTTACTGTTAATCAATTTACTAATTATTGCAATGCTAATTTGTGTGATAAAAATGAATTGGATTCGAATGTATTTTATTTTTATTATGACTCGTGAGGAGTGTTAATTTTAGTTAATTTTTAGATAACTTCCAATCTTGTTATACTTTTGGATCCTGAAAATAGGTACTTATCATTTTTTATTTATCAATCTATTTTAGTGGGTGCATCTATTTTAACAAATTCAAAATACATATTGATACATTTTTGGAATCTAATGGTAATTTAATTTAAGTTATTTACTTGAAATGTGTTTTAATGAGTTTTTAACTGCTAATCAATAAAAATGTATACTTTATAATATTGATTTGCATTTTTTTAATTTTATAAATAGTGTATAATACATTGTACAATGAACCATTTATGTAACATTAAAAAGTACATTTGTAACAGTTAAATGAATTGACTCATGTTTCAATTCATTCGAAAAATTTTTTTAATAAAAAAAATTTCAAAACTTTAATACAGTAAATAATGAATGTAACTAATCATAGAAGTATAAATTTATGAACTAATTAACAACCTATTCATGATACGTTTATTCTAAGCCGCTGACAGTTCTATTTGAAACTATCAAAACCAATTTTTTCCTTTGGTAAAAGAGACTATTATCATAATATTTAGCAAGTGTCATGATATTTTATTTTTCACATAATTTAAATTATGAACCACAATTCTTGACACTGATGGAAACGTAAGGTGGGCGTTTGCATATACGTAATGTGGGACCTACATGGAAGGTAAAATACTCAATGTAAAGTGTTTAACAAAGCGGAATGAGTCACATGACACCTGAAACATTTTTAAACAAATTCTAGACAAACATAATATTATATATCACAATTAATCAATTTCTATATTTTAAATACAAATCAATGCGGTTGTAATAAATACAAGTGTAATATTAATTTCAGTACTTTGACTCTGAGAATTATATTAAGGTTCATTAAGCAAAGTATGACGTTATAATATATTTTATGTTGTCACCAAATAACTTTTTGTATTATATTACATTTATTGTTAATAACATAATCATCGTATACTACTTAAAAAGATAATAATATATTTTGGTTATATTTACGTGTTTAAGTTTGAATTTACAAATATTAAAAAAATAATTTTTATATTAATAAATTCAGTACTAACATTAAAAAATACGGGTATCATCTGATATATAGGGATATCTAACATTTTTACTCGTATTAATATAAACATATATTAGACTTACGTATTAACAACAATAAACCTCAAAATTTTCATAGTAAAATAAAAATCTAAATTATGGGTGTCTACTTAAATCCAACCATTTTTACTAAAAATCAAAATTTACCAACACTAACAGGAAAAATCCAGTTTTACCAACCCTAAAAGGAAAATTCTAGTTTTACCAACCTTTAAGACAAAAATCCAGTTTTACAGAATTGCGGAGTATCCCATAAAAACTCAATATCACAAATGAAACAAAATGAAGTTCTCAAATAGAAAGATTATTGATAAACAAGTTATAAACGCTTTAATACTTACTTAAACTGATGATGAAACAAAAAACTTTTTAAAAAAAAATAAAATTTTTATATTAAAAATGGCTAATATTTATTAATTATTATTAATCGCGTCAATATTTTAATCCGTAAAGTGTTAATATTTTAGATGGTTTGTCAGTAGAAATATTGAATTTTTAGTTGATATAATGGATTGCCAGTGTTTTAGGTGTCAGTATAAATAATGAATTGTCAGTATTTAAATTGGGAGGTGATTAAAAAAAATTATTTTGTCAGTACTTTAAATATACTGTCAGTATTTAAATTGAATGTTATGTATAAATTGAAACTGACAAAAAATGCTTTTGTAAAATATATTACAATTCTCTACTATTGCCATAATTACATTCTATTTGTTCTCATAAAAAAATATTTTTTGGTGTGAACACCATAGAATATTTCTAATTTTTTTGTAATATGGTTTGTAGGTATAATATGGTATCTTAATATTTCAGTTTTAAATTGGGTCTGTAGTGGATGATATAACTCAAAAATAAAAACTCGATTTTTCCATTAAAGGTTGATAAAAGTGGGTTTTCCCCATAAGGGTTGGTAATATTGGGATTTTTCCCTTAAAGGTTGGTATAACTGGAATTTTCTTTAAAGGGGTTTGTAAAAGTGGATTTAAAGGTTGGTAAATTTTGATTTTTAGTAAAAATAGTTAAATTTAAGTAAAAATGGTTGGATTTAAATAAAAATGATTGGGTTTAAGAATATTCTCCTAAAATTTAGGAGAATAATTTAGGACCTAAATTATTAACAAGATAAACAAATGACATGTAATAAATGCATATTCTATAATCTAGACAGTAAAATTTTCAAGCTAGCAAAATTTTTTAGACTAGTGAATGAGCTCATTTAATTTCATTAATGCTAGAATTTCGTCTTTAGATACCATTTTGTTAAGCACATTGTGCAGTTTGTAGAAAATTGGTACAAATTTAAATTAAATTGAATTCAACAAACATGAATACTGTATTTTATTTTGATTTTTCATCGTTTTTTAATTTTACATATAATGTAATGTTACAATACATGTATGTTGTATTAAATTTTATTAATATTTGAACATCATTGATACAATTATTGTAGCTTTGATACACTATAATTTTATGTGCGATGTTATTATAGTTAAAAAACTTGTAAAATTATTTAAAATGATTGAAACGTGTTTTAATATTGAAATTTTTATTTTACGCAAAATTTTGTGAATCATTTTTTAAATAATATTTAGAAATTGAAAAACGTCAAAATATGATTAGTACTCACAGTCAAGATATAAAAAATCATTCTTCCGATTCTGACAGTGATATAAACCAAGATGGATTAGACTCTAATAAATCTTCATTTTATCGAAGGTAAATTTGAAAGCTACATTTGATATTAAAACAGTTCAAATTGGTGTAATGGCAGAATATATTATTTTTTTGTTTCATCATTTTGTGAGGACCCCTGATTATTACAAATTATTATCTAATGTAATTAATTCGTAATTTAATACAGTTTGCTAATTATTTAATATTGTATTTTAGAAACAGCCGTCGATATAAATCAAAGTAATTTTTCATTCCACCACTAAAATATATAATCAAAGTTATTTTCACTACTTTTGGAGAACCTTTGTGTACATTAAATGTACAGGGTAGCTTGTAATTTACAATATTATTAATGATTGTTTTATGATTACTGTCATTATTAATACATGTTATTATTATAATCGTAAATGTAAACTTTAGCACATTCCATCGATATACCAAATCTAACGAAAGTTGTAAAGATATTAAAAAAGAAATTCCTTCAAATGTGTCTAATCAATTTAAATTAATTGTCGAAAATGACATTTATGATTTGAGTGACGAAGTAATTGTTGATATTATTAATTTTATTTTAATTACTAATTCAGTTAAAGCTCGTTAAAAATCAATTGAATGAATTAACACAACGTCAAGGTTCTAATGATTCTAAACAGTATTTAATTAAAAATCAAAATGGTGAAATTATGGATAGGTAGATTTTTTTATTTTTTGTTATTATTATTTAAAATTATTTAGAATGAATCTATTGGAATCTCGTATTATTGACGAACAAGAAAAAAAATGCGTACATATTTTATTAATCTTTTTTATTTAATGATTGTTTCAGGAGATTATATTTTTTAATGATGTATTTAATTTTTTTTATTGTTAAATGATAAGTTTTAATTTTAATTAATATTATGTACATTGTACAATCTCAAATTAAACTTTTACTGTGTCATTTTATAAAATTGAAATATGTATATTTTATAAAATTGTACTTAATTAAGTGTACAGTACTGTAAATAAAATTATTAATTTTATATTTTAGAATGATTCCATACAATCTTATGAATATGAACTTAAACACCTAAGAAATACGTATTATTTTCGTTATTATACACCATGGGTTCCCAATGTGGGTGATATTGCCCCCAGGGGGGCGATTAATTCAGTGAGGGCGATTTAAAAAAATATTATATAGTACTAGTATATAATAATATAGTATAGAATGGGTGTTGATGAATTATTGGGTTGTAAGGGTAGATTTTTATCGCCATTTTGGGATCCACTGAGATAGACAGTGACACAGTAATAAATATTATACGGCGTAATCGAAATTTTTTTCAAGGAGGCGTTGAAAAAATATATTTCTAAAAAGGAAGCGGTAGACCAAATCATTTTGGGAATCCCTGTTATATACTATCGACACTATTTATTGTAAAATGCCATTGATGAAACTATAAAGTTATCTCAATAAATTAATTTACATTTTATTTTATGATATATTTTTAGTAATTTTTACTTTATATAAGTAAGATTGGATGTCCTTATTAAAACATTTGAAATTGTATTTTTAGTATTCTAGATTTGGAGTATAAAACAACAGAACTAAATTTATCTAAAAAGGAAAATTTGAAGTGTATAGAAGCATTACGAGAGGTAAATTGGGTGTTTTATTTTATAAATATTTAATATTTGTACTCACCCTTATATTCTAGAAAAATAAAGAATTAAATAATGACATAATTGAATATAAAGAACGGAACATTGAATTAGAAATTGAGAATCATAATATGCTTAAAGAAAAAAACGATTTGAGTAATGAAATGAAAAATAAAATTAATGAAGTTAAGAGGGTAATTTTAATTTAATTTCAAATTGTGCGTCTGTAACATGATGTAATCCTTTACTTGTATAAAATGGAATGTATGTGTTACCGTTTATTTAAAGAATTAAAATCGTAAAATTACAAAAACCCAATTTTTAATACAGTGTTTCGCGGGTCATGTCCATATTTAAGTTTCATCTTCCGAAATTGAGTCTTTCAGGGTCAACAACCCAACTGGTTTATTTTTTAAAAATAAAATCAACCCAAAAATTTTAAAATACATTCATTTTAATAAGCATTTTCTAAGACGGAAAATCATTAAATCGAATCAAAAAATTGTGATAACAATAAATTTATCGTAGAAAACCATTATGTATTAATATTTTAATTAATTAGATTAACGACATTATGAATAATTCAGTTAATGAGATTTGTCTCGATTGCCAAGATTATATTAAAAAGATTGATACCCTTAAAGAAATTAATGAAACTTTGCAATGTGTAATTTTTTTAAATTGTACAATTTAAATTAATTGAGAACATTTAGGATAAAGAAGTATTAGAGAGTGAAAATGAAAAATTATTTGGAAAAATATATTCCATAAACGACAAAATGGGATTCGATTCCCAGAATATAACAGATATTTCATTGAAACAAGATATGGAACAAACTATTGATATTAATAATGTAAATATACTAATAATAACAATGTTGATCAGGGGTCTGCAATATTTTACATTACGTAGGTCACTTTTTTATATCAAAAAATTCCACGGGCCCCGTTTTTAAAAATTTACAATGTGTAATACACATGATACATTTCACTTTTAAATAAAAAGAAACGGTTCTAGTATATTCAACAAAATAAAATCCGGGGCGATTTGAAAATTCAGTATTAAAATGATTATAATGAGCCAATGGTAGTAGAAAATGTTTAATGTTCTTTAAAAATTTAAAAATAAAAATTACAATAATAATTATAATTCACAATTATTTTGCGGACCGGCATTTAGGAAACTCTGTCTTAACTTATATATAGATCAATACAGTTTGTATTACTACATTTAATTTTGACAGATTTGGTAGGGCTGAATTAAATATAATTTACTATATTTAGCACTCCGAGCTTGCTGAATTGAAAAATGTAAATTCTGCTCTAATTCGGTATATTGAAAAGCTTACGTTACGCATTATGGAGGAATATCCAAATATATTAAACAAATATTGATGTTATTTACAGTTGCAATTATTTTGTAGTTAAATCACCCATTGTACATTCAAATTATATTAAAATTAAAATTTATTTTAAATTTTTTTTATTTAGACCCGTGATTCCCGATTGGGGTCCAAAACTATATGAGATTCAAATAAAAATATAAAAAAAAATTATCATATTTGTTTATTTTTATGGAAGAATTTCTAATATTTATTAGTTACAGATTTTGGTAATTTATCCCAAAGCTATAATATATAAGCCTAGATTACCGCTATTATTGTTATTTCAAAAATTCAAACTTATCTCACCATTAATAAAATTTAATAAAAAATACTATTACAAAACACTTGGAAAAATCTACTTTTATCGATATTTTTTTGAAAAATCCGATTTTACGAAGTCTTATGAGAAAAAAACTTAATTTTCGGACATTTAATTATTTCACATTTTTTGTTTTAATAAAATATTTTGAAAAAAAAAAATTCTAAGCTAGACTTTTGGAATCCTGCCAAAACGTGTAAAAATTTAGTCGTTTTTATGATAACATATTTTTTTGATAGTGAAGATATCAATTTCAGAAATCGACACAATGCGTATGTAATAAATTTCATTCCATGGGAAATACTTTTATAATTGTGTGATTTATAGATTTATGGGACCATAACCATTTACGCGAACCTTTATGGTCTGAAATATTTTTCATAAATTCAAGGGTCCATATGAATCTTTTTGTCGATCCCAGGAATATTTATTATAATACTACCATTGCATTACAATGTCATATTACTATTAACATATATTATGCAACAAGACTTGTTTAACAAGTGCCATTTTGAACGAACAACATAAACTGATATTTATTGATTTAAATAATTAGGTTGTACAAATTGTAATGAATCAAACTAAGGATTGAATTAGTGACTTTGAAAATAACTTACAAGTTGAAATCTGAACTTGAATTAAAGAAAATTAATAAAAATGCAAAAAAGACAAAATCGATGGTATTTTGGGGGAATATCTAGTTGCGCGGCAGTTTTATTAACACATCCTTTGGATTTACTTAAAGTAAAAATCTCATTAATTTTAATTATATATTAATTAGGTTCAGAGACAGGTTGAACAAAACAAGAAAAATAATTTGTTAAATTTATCTATAAAAATTGTAAGAAATAATGGACCTTTTGCTCTTTATTCTGGCTTGCCTGCTTCAATGCTCCGTCAAGTAATTTATAAATTATAATCAAAAATTAACTAATCTGTGATGTTGATACCAATAATTAAATATATTTAAATATTAAGATGACTTCCACTGCCAGTAGATTTGGGGTTTATGAATTGATCAAGCAAAATTACACCTCAGACAATAAAAAATTTTCATTGATTGATAAAATCATGTCTGCATCTGTGGGTGGTTTAGTTGCAGGAATTGTGGGTTGTCCTGCTGATGTTATTAATGTTAGGTTTCGTTTTTAAATATTTTTAATTATAATCCAATTTAGAATGCAAACTGATGCAATATCAGAAAATAAACGGTAGACTAGATATCAACAGTTTATCGTAATTGTATATTTTTAACTTAGGTACAAAAACCTTTTGGATGCATTTAAAAAAATTTATAAAATTAATGGAATTTCTCAATTTTTCAATGGTTGTAGTATGGCTTCTACTAGGGCTATTTTTATAACAGTTGCTCAAGTATTTACTGAAATTTTAAATATCAAATTTAATGTAATATTTTCAGTTGGCAACATATGATGAATTTAAAGGTTTCATTGTTCAAAGAACTACATATTTCAAAGACGATGAAAAAATTACACACCTCACTGCAAGCTTGATTGCGGTATTTGTTTTTACATATAACATTTCATTACATTAAATTTTACACAAATTTTAGGCCGTATTGGCTACATTTGGTATAATATTAAATTCAATCAAATAAAAAATACATAGTTACAATGCCGTTTGATGTTATGAAAACTAGAATGATGACCAAGGATTCTAAAGAGAAATTGGTGCATTTATAATTTATCGTTAATTTAAAATTTTTATTTTATAAATAATTCTTTTTTAGAAATTTAACGATTTTTATTTGTCCTTGAAAAAATTGGGAATTTTTGGATTTTTCAAGGTTTATCTTTGTTATACTTTTAAAATTTATTATAGGGTTTTGTACCAGCTTTTGTTCGACTAGGGCCCCACACTATCTTAACGTTCATGTTTATGGAACAATTAAGACTTAAATTTGGATACATTGATTCCGCTGTTTTATAAATTTTTAATATTATTACAATTGTTACAAATTATTTATTAAATTATCAAATGACATTTAAATTTAAACGATATTCATTTTTGTTTTTTTAAATGTTCAAATTAATTTTCATTACTGAGGTAACTTAAAATTAATTATGTGAAATTTTAATAAAAATAAAAGTTTATTTATACACGATTCAAATTATGTGTGACGTTTTAAAAAAATCTTCCAAAAAAGAAATATGGAATTGGCAAATGCAACAAACGTTGGAAATTGCTAAACCTATGGTTAGCAGAAAATTTGCCAAGAAATTATACAAATTAATTGGCGTTGGTAATAAATTGTTAAATTTTAAATATAGTGGAAGTTACGACTGGTAGTTGATACAAATTGACATTGCTGACTACTCCTGACCCTTGAACTAATCTCAAATATGTTTTGATACTTTCGTTTTGTATAATCCATTTTTAATTACATTAATTACTAGCTTGATTAAATTTAAGTATACTTTTTGCATAATGATAATCGGAATCCTGAAATTTTCTAAATAGGTAGTTCTAGGGTTACGTTTATGTTTTACAATTAAACCTATTGTGTTGTAATTTGTGAATTATAAGTTATAATTTTATAATTAGCTTTCGAGGCCAAGGCAGTCAGTAAAGGTGTGAAAGATGTACAAAAAAGTATAAGAAAAAAGAAACAAGGGTAATTATATTTTATACTAGGTTGACTGTTGTGTACTTGATACAAACAGTTAGCTGTTTCGAGGATTGACTTTTTAATTGATTATAGACAATAAGGGTATAATCTTAAAAATAATTAAATTATACAATGTACATTATTCGTCAAAAATGGTGGTTTTAAATGATTATACTGTACTTGATTTCAAGTTATTTGAAGTCTATTTTTGAAATTTTACTAGTTGCTGTGACAAATAATTTTAGAATTAAAATATAATGGATGAAAATATTCAAAACTAAGTTATCTCATGACTGAGATTAACTTAATTAAACTCGAATAACTCTTGATAACTCTGTCACTTCTTTTGCAACTAAGATTTATTTTGAAAGTACAGTGAATTCTTCATAACTCTATCAAACACTGTGGAGCACAATTGTCATAAATCACAATCAAATTTAATGAATATACTTAACGTTTTTCACAATACAATTTAATTAAATATACGTGCATTTTTAATTTAATAAATGATCACCACCTGCATATTTATTGCATAAATTTATATCAAAGCAATAAAACATTAGTATTCTGTTTTTTCAACATTCACGGCTCGCGATCTGTAATATGGCCACATAAAAATGATTTTTATTTTGATGTATTCAAATTAAAATCACAAGTTTACAATTTATCTTTAGTGTTTTTGTTTTTTTATATCAATTTTTTTTTCAATTTCCATTGCAAATATATACTACATGGTATTTGGTAATATTTAACATTAAAATATATTATTTACCTTTATAGTTTATGCCCAATCCAAACCGATCATTGTTAAATAATGTGTTGAGAGCAATCAATGATGAAGAAGATATCATTGAAAATGCCGAAATGAATGAGGTGGAGAGTGAAACCGAATTTTCTGGTCCTGTATATAAGTTCGTAAAAGACAACGATGCTTTTATAGACATTACCAGATTCTACCAAATGAAACTTGAATTGATTTACCACCGTCTTATGGGATACATAATAGATCACAGGCGAC
>LWCA01000978.1:0-14284 GCA_001642005.1 Intoshia linei | reverse complement strand
TGTGTACAAGATTAAATTATTACATTTATATTTATTAAAATATTGTTTCGTCATTTCATTTCTAAAAATATTTAATTATTTAATCATTTAATTGATATGTTAACTGAAGAAAATATATTTAAAGAGAAAGATGATTCTAAAATTAATATGTTACACGTATGCTACTCTAAATTAATTTCAACACGAGGGGCAGCTACTAAAAGTACTATGTGATGTTGCCTTTGAGAAACATGATCTTCACAATTATTATATAGGGAAAGATGTTTCAGTTATTGGGATTTTTATACGTTTATTATTTCAACATTCCAATTCAATATCATTGCAAACTTTACAAACATAAAGTAAACAATTTACGCTACTATTATCAACTTATGTAAATGTATTCGTTTATATTTTGTACAACACTTTGTGTGGTTTGCTTTTTTTCAATATTGGTGATTGGAATTTATATGAAGTAACTTTAAATATGGTTAAGATATATGTATTTATATAATGATCAATAACGCGGTGTCCGGTATTTCCGTTATTAACTGTTCATTCTAAAACGAGGGCTAAATCTGAAAACTATTTTTTCAGTTTGTTAATATAATGCGATAATATAATTGCAGTGAAACGTCTTTATAAACAAATTATCATACTTTTAAAAATATATCAATCCTGTATAATTTGTTTATTACATTTTCACATATCAACAGTTTACGTTGTATGGAATTTTTATAACAGATATTACGGTTTTTTAAAAACAAATTAGTCGTTAAATTTTCAAAATCGTTTGTTTATAAATAGGTTTCACTGTATATCAAATAATATCGTATGATAAAATATCTACAAAGAAATTAAATAATTTAATTATATAGTGAGTTCAATAAATTTTTATTTTGTTTACGCTCGGTATACGACAGTTATTATATATTAACACTTTAAGACTCGAGAACTGCATATGCAGTTTGGAATGTTTTTTAATGTATAGAATTTTTTTCTTTCTTAAATAAACAAAGTAATTTAAGTTTTTGTCCCTGAAGGTCTCATATTCTAAGAATAAAATTTGCACTTACTGCTGTATTATTTTTGAAAAACTGTTAGAAATCTGGTTTTTTAAATTTTTGGACGTTTAATTTTTTAAATAGACTGTAAAACAAACAAACATTCAAGTATTAATTCAAGACTTGGATTAATATTTGTTATTTTCAAAAATTTTTGCAATTCATTTATTTATTATTATTATTAAATTAGTAAATTACTTTTTTGACCGTGAAGATGTACTTGTGAAGTTAAAAATTTTGTGTATGTCAACTGCAAATAACTGTATTAGCTATAATTTTATTAAATTTAAGGTCTAATTTAAAATTCTTTTTTCATTTTTCAAAATAATGAGTAATTTAGGATTTTCACCGTGAAAATGCAATTTTTATGGGTTTAATTTATGATAATATTAATTTTAATATTAATAATTCTAAAAACAGTCGAGAAATTGTGTTATTTAAAAGTCTAAGGTTTTTTATTTTTAAAAATAGCATTATTTGCGTTTTTAATGATATAGGCTGTTCCGAACCTTCCATACTGAGTCTTCTCTTTCGGGGGCCTCGTCGAAAGTTTTGATAAAATTTGTTTGACGTCATTTTTCCAAATTGAGCATTAAAAAAATGATATTCTTGAATGTCATAACTACTTTTTGTATTAAATTTAAAATATCAACCCAAGAGCCTTGGAGAGGTCGTAGGGGCTATGTGACACTATGAATTTCCTAGTTTGTGAAAAAAGATTTTAAGGTCCTATTTTTCATTTTCGGTGGTCTTGAGCTGGGTAGGTTCGGCTCTGCAAGCAGGTGTCAATTTCTGAGTTTGAAATTTATCTTACTAAATTGCAAAACGTTGAATTTCTTATATGAACTTAATTGGTTTCTAAACTAAAGCCCCTAATAGTTTCTTGAATAAATGTAACACTGTTATTATAATCTAATATTTTATTTAGACTAAAAAGTCAAATTTTAAAAGTTATCTCCAATTCAGAGCTACCGACAGAAAAAAATATTGAAATTACAACGTGATAAAGTCCCTAATTTTTCTAGTAAATACTGTAAATATTGTAAAATAAGAAATTATAAATAAATATTCATAAACTCTGTTTTTGCTGTTTATAATATAGTTTTATATAAACATTAAAATATAATTCGACCTATATTTTGATATTTTGATGTACATTTCAGTTAACAAAATATATTTTAGTTTTTAAATTGGGCTGATGTTCACCAAGACCAGGTTTGAGTGTAGTAATTAAATTTTATATGCAAATGAATAATTCTTACTAATACATTTTACTATTTTGGCTGTTATGTACTTTGTATTTCCAGCCGCTAGATCTGCCGAGGGTTAACTTTTTTAATTCTACCAAAATAATAAATTCAATATGATCTTACTTAAACATGTTAATATTCACTATTCCCATTCCTTCAAAAGAGTGATTCAAAACTTTTTTTAAATTATAAGACTATTTTGATTTTTTAAAAAAGGGTAATCTGGGACTTTCATGGTTAAATTACATCTTTTTAAGGTTGTGATTTATTATAATGTTCATGATTTTAAAAACTATATAACAATTTAGGTTGTATAACATTATAGGACTTTATTTATTTTTATAAAAATGGTAATTTGTTGTGTTGACCATGAATGAGTGCGTTTTTGTGCTAAGATATACGACAATGTTAATTAATAATTATTTTATAACACGCACAGAAATTCAATTTTATATATTAATGTAAAAGTTGCTAAAAACGTTTTTCTGTGTGTAACAATTTTGACGTGTATTTATGAAAAGTTTTTGATTTCATGAAAATTATCAATTAAAATTAATTTAAAATAACGGTAAAGAAGTTGGAAATATAGATAATTAACGCGGCCTACTTGAAAAAAATATATACAGTTACAACCTAAAGACCATCGGGACCACTAGAATGACGTGAGTACGAGACAAAGTAATTATAGTTAAATATCTATACGTAGTATGTGTATTTGAAAATATTATTACCAAACTGTTTTCCATTTACTAATGAAAAATATTTGTATTTGCGTTTCATAGTTTCATAAAACAATGGCAAAAAAGAAAAAAATTATAATACAACAAAATGAACAAGTCGAAGAAAAGGTTAATAATGAAGAAATATTAAAAAAGGAGTAATTTTTTGAATAGTATGATATACTCTGTATATCAAAATTTAATTTTATTTTATTAGAAACATAGACTTACAAAAAAAATTACAAAGTTTGGAAATGCAAATTATAGAGGGGTATAGAGCGTATAAAAATTGAAAAATATATTGTTAAAATTAGTCAAAAAAAAAATGCTTTCATTCAAAATGAAATCCAGCGAGTCTTGGATGAAAATGTAAATATTCATATTTAAAAGTGTGCTACATTTTTGTAGTTTCGTCATTATTTATTTTATAATTTACTGCAACTCGACAACTAACATAAGGATAGTTTGGGTAGATTGTATCTGCTCTGATCCATTAATTAGTATTTTATCTATATCTATCATAATTTATTTTTTTAGCATGAGTATATGAATTATCTTAATAAAAAATTGAAAAAACGAGAAAACGTAATTGTAAGTCTAAGTGACAACAATAAAAATGAAATTCATATTCTGGAGAAGCAGAGCCAAGAGATTATTAAATTATATGACGAAAAAAAGAAAGGTTTCTTTCAGTCAGTGTTTCCAAACTCTCCATGTGTCACTAGTAGGAGAGCAATAAATAAAAAAAAGTATCGATAAAAAATTTAAAAATCTAAACTAACATTAATTTAAATAATAATCATTTATATTATTTATATATATTAATATATATTTATATAATTTAATTTAACTCAGCTTTGATAGAATATTTCTCAAAAGGGTTGGTAAAATGCAATTTTTCGAAATTTTTCGAAAAATTTTGAAAACCTGATTCACTTGAACGAATTTTAATTTTTTGATAACTATTTTGATATTTTTAATTATCTGTAGCTGTAACAGTTCATTTTTAATTCAGGTAGCCACTTTTCAAAAACAGATTGAAATAAATTTAAAATAGCTGAAAATATAAGCGATAAGATAAGAAAAATGAATTAATTACCGTTTACCTTTATCTGTGTTACCGTTTAATATAAAAATAAAAATATTGAAGAGTTTTATAAATTAAAAACCGAATTTCTAGTACAGTTCTTCAAAATTGATACAGTATCGTAAATTTTATTTTCAGAAATTGATCCTTTCATGGAAAAAAACCCAAATTTTTACATCATGTATGTAAATTCAAGAAATAATAAAATTTTGCATATACATTTATATTTAAATAGTATGTGTGATATCATCCAGGTTGGGAAACATTGATTTTACATATTAATATATATTGCTAATAACACGGCACAACATTTTAAGACTTTGTAAAAAGTTTTGGCTAACTTTTATTATTTTGTGAAAGAGTGAATCGAGAAAATCATATTGTAAAAATTAGAAAGAAAATTAACGCGTTGTTACTGAAATAGAGACACGTAAGAAATACCAAAAAAAATGTAAAACCTTTTTGTTATATTTATATTACAATTATTTTGTATGTAAAAAGATTTTTTTAATATATTTAAACACTTAAAATATAATAACATTGTTTAAATAAGGATTTAACTTTAAAGTCTCAAAAAAGTAATGGGTTTTTCAAAAACAAACTTTTTTTAAGAGTTTTGGGTTAATATTTTAACAGATTTATTAAACAATGAAGATGCTTAATTTACAGTTCGCGACAGCTATTGTGCTAGGTGAAAAATATAACCTTTCCAATTGAATTCAAACTTTCTACCCCTTTACATCTCTTGATATGGTGTATATATCAACAGCACAAGTTGTTCTAGGCTATCAAATTGCTTACTTCGTGGTAGAGTAAAATCTTTTATTATATTGAATGGAACATAAGTTTAGTGTTATAAAATGCCGAAATAATATCATAAATTCTTTTTATTTATTAATTTAACCTTTTTAAACTAATAAATTAAATTTTGAATTAAAATAAAATTGANATAATATCATCAATTCTTTTTATTTATTAATTTAACCTTTTTAAACTAATAAATTAAATTTTGAATTAAAATAAAATTGAAAATAGAGTTAGTTAGATTATAAAAAAATGCGGATTAAGATAAAATCAAATAGTACGATGGAGATATTGAAGTGAGTACTTAAATTTTACAATAATTGAGTTTATATGGTAGTAAAAATAAAGTTGATTTTTAGCTTTAATTTACTTTTTTAGGTAAATGTGTCCCATCCTAAATGACAACAATTTGAGAGTCAATAATATTTGTGCTGTTTTTAAATGAAATTTATATTGAGTATTAAAAATTTTATTTTTCCTACCATACTAGCTGTCGCTGACTGTTAACCAAAATATACAACTTTCTGATGTGTAAATTTCATTTTATTTAAGTTTTAATAAATATTCAGCAGAATACGTTTCTTCATATTTTATCCTTAATGAAGAACATTTAATGATGAAATAATTTTTTATGTTTTGTATATGACATATCACAAATTAAACAAAAATTCTTGGATTTTAAACAATACTGATTCATTAATTATCAATTTAACGTTAAATAAAATTTACATAATAAATATCTGTAGTTCTAACTGCAGTAATAGAAAAATTGAATTAGTAATTATCTCATTAACTACTCGATTATTTTTTTTATTTAGGTGATGTGAAGATATAACCTTAAGTATTATTAAAATATGGTTTATAGCTCAAAACTTTTTTCAGTGTTGTGTAGTGTAATACATTGTAGTGTACTTAATCACATTATTAATAGAATTAAATAATGAGCTCCTCACAAAACAAATACAATTATCACAATATGAAAAAAAACAAAATGATATGAAACCATTTATGGTAAATTTAATATTTATGTGCAGGGTAAAATAAATATCTATGACGTATTATATTATACATGTTATATACATGTTATACATGTTAATAATTTATTTGTAACGCTGAAGAGTATACAAGACATTCACTTATTCTTTTTATTCTCAATTAATACTTTTTATTGTAAGGTAATCTTCAGATTTACGTATACAGACTATTTCCTTTATAACGGAAAAAATTTTAATCAACCGACTGTGAATTTTTAGAAAGTAATAAAATTCTGTTAAATTTTAAAAATTCTAATAAAATTAATAATTGTCGTATTTTAGGACATTCAACAAGTACAGAATGATAAAATAATGGAATTGGAAAAAAAACTTTCTGAGGCTAGACAAAAAAATGCCACTTATATGGAAAGAGTAAAACAAGATTTTCTAGATCGAAAGGTTATTATTATTTTTATTATTAGTCGAATTAATTTTAATCTTTTGATATATTTTGGAAAATTTCCAAAATATTTAAATTAAATTCTAATTATCAAGGTTAGGTTTGTAGGTTTAATTTAGTAGGCCAGTTTATTTTAAATTATTTTTATTAGCATGAATTTTAAATTACAATTATGGGTGTTCTCTAATTATAAATTCATGTTTATAATTAGTTATTGACTATACAAAATGTTTTAAAATTCACCTCAGAAGAATTTGAGCCACAGGTACTACTACGGTGTAGATCAGGGTGCTTGACTAATTTTTTCTCATTCCCCCTTTAGCTATTATATTTTTTTCATGCACCCCATTATGTATTAGAAATGTTTTAAAATTAGAATAGTAAACGTTTATTTACAACTATGTCAAGCAACTTTGTCAACGGGTTAGATAATTTTCCGTAAGATATTTTACATTAAGATAGTTCTTTTAATGTTGACAAAATTTAATTTATTATGAAATTCCATTTTGAAATTAATTTTGCAAGATGTTACTTTCGAAACGCCTTTACATTACATCATATATTACACAGGACATTTTGACAGTTTTAAAAAAAATTATAGGTTTTATTTTAAATGATAGACTGAATTGCAAAATGTATATTCTGAAAGATAGAGGGAAATTTATCCCCTAATTACACTAATAATATCATATTAATTAATACATGTATTTTTTTATACAAAGGATTATTGCATGTTTTAAATCATTAAGCCAACTATTTTAGGTAACTAATATTTTTTAAATACATAATTAAATATGGTAAATCTAATAAAATTATAAAAATTTCAATTATAAAATTATCTTTAAAAAAAGGGCAAATTTATCCTACACATAGATTTTGTAAAGAATTTCTGGGATTTTTTTTACAGTGCAATCTAAACGAGAAGACGAAAATATAATCCTATGACACAAAATTATTGATCATCCAGATTATTTTAAATTAAGTTTTAATAATTAACAAATAGATAAAATTATAATTATAATCAAATTGATATTATAAAAATAAAATATAGACATTAAAACAAATGGATTTTGATATAAAAAAAAGCAAACTATGTGAAGAAGCCCAAAAAGTATTTTTGAATTAAATTTTAAAAATGAATCTAAAATTATCTACATTAGGAAACTCATAAATATATTAATGATTATATGAACACAATAAAAATCGAAAATAAGCGACTAAGACATGATATGACTACAAAATTAATAGAAACCTCAAAATTAGAAAAACGGAAACAAAATTTAATGAATGAAAATAGTGTATTAATTATAAAACAAATGTGTGCCCAAGATTTGCTACAACTCCATAAATTCAAATCCAAAGATTTAGAAAAAAGTGTAAATTTTAAATAACGATAAATATTATTAAACGTTTAATTTTTATAATGATACAAGTATTATATATAAGATTTTTCTTAATTAAAAGAAGATTCAGATTTAAGAGTTGATTTAGATGGAGTTGGGTTTTGATTTTTTAGTTCAATATGATTAGAGTCCCTTTTTGAAATTGATGAATTTGAGTTAATTGAACTCAAATTTTTACGTTCAATATCAGAATTTTTTTTATTCTTTTTACGGTTGATAAAATTCATTATTCCGGATGTTATGGATGCTCGTGGTTTCACGTCGTCAGGCGATTTTTTGAATACTTCATTTTTAGATGCGGTCTGAATGTTATAGATAGGGTGTGAAGCTTTCCAGTATGATTCTAGATACTCTGATAAATGTTCACATGCTTCATCTAATTGGTTTTCGTCCAAAATTACGTCAAACATTTCCAAAGGACATTGGCTCAATTTTTCGGTAGCTACCATTTGAACGTTCATGTTTTTCGTTTGACTCTTTCCACGCGATTTTATTAATCTTTGTAACACCTTAAATTATAGAATATGTATTAATTGATTTGTGTTTATTTCCATATGGTTCAACGCATCCGTTAATGTGAAACATACTTATTGAGGACCTATCTCACGAAATTATTTTGCACGTCTAGTCAACTTTTTTAAAGTAAAGTTAATTTAACATTTCACAATTAACATTATTTTTATTTTACTTTTTTGCTAGTCTCACCAGAAAACACTGTACCCGTCATTATATACATTTGATATACAGTTTGTTGTGCTTAATTATTGAAGTTCATTGTTTATAATCTCAAAAGAAATATAAACATACCTTTGGGGACGAAATTTTAATATATACAATGATTGGAGATAATGGTGTTTTCATTAATTGAGACGGGTGGTTTATAGTATCACAATCTAATACCACCAACATCATTGTTCTGGCCAAATTAAATATTCTTTCAATATGATTTTGAACTTCCACTAAACTTAACAATTAACCATTAAAAAGAGTAATTAGAACCATCATTAAAATTAAAATTTCATATTTACGTTTTATGTTTCATTTTACTTAAATGTATGTAGATAAAAATTAGTACCTAATACGGTATTTTTTTCTTTGTTTGAACCAAAATGTGTCATCATATTTCGCTTAGCTAAAGACAGTTCCACGCTAACTCGTGTAATTGTTATTCTAATAATAGTATTATAGTTTTTACATTTTACATTTTTCTGTTAACAAAATAATATAATAGGTTGACTGCTTCGTACTTTGTACACACAGAAGTTACAGTAGCTCTACCGAGGGTCGATTTTTAAATTTATTATAATTATAGAAAACGAGTGTAAAAGCTTAAAAAAATCAAATTTACGTTACAAATATGAATTCCAGAAAAATTAAAATTTGAAATATCTGTAGTACATACTTTTTTCTATCATGCATTGAAGATAGGGTTACTAACGTACTCAACAGTTGTTACCCCTACATTTATAAAATAAAAATTTTTTACATTTTTACAAAACAAGGTTATCTGAGTTTTGACCTTGAAAATTACCTTTACTTATTACTTATTTACTATTAATTACCTTAATTTGAAAATTAAGGGCAATTGGGGTTTTTAACCTTGAAGAACTTAATTTCTGAAATTGAAATTTGCGATAAAACATCACTCTCGAAAAACGGATATACGAATAGAGAATTTATAAAACTCGACCCCCTTACTTTCTTAAATAAACTGGAACAAATAAATAAAAAAATAAATAAACAAACAAATCAACAGATACATTTTTAACCATTTTACTTTATTTTACTAAGGATTATAATTATAATAAAATTTTCATCTTCATTTTTATTTTAATTCGAAATATTTGAAAAATATTGGTTGATAATATATTAAAAATTATTTTTCATCGGGAATGCGTATATTTCTGGGGTCGAAATTTTGTATTTATATCAACTGGAATAAGCTCTATCAGAAATTTTTTTTTTTAATTTTCGGACCTTTAATTATTTCACATTTTGTTTTTTTTAATAAAATATTTCGGAAAAAAATATATAAATACTAAAATGCTTTTTTGATCGTGAAGTCATCACTTATTCGGATTGAAAGTTTTGCAACTGTACCACCTGTAAATTTTTTGAAATTCTAGGGCTGTTTTCATAAAAAAAAGAGTAATTTGGGGTTTTGGCTTTGCAGATATAATTTTTTAAATTTAAATTTATGATAATGTTTGTGATTTTAAAATTCGTATTAGCGTATATATTTTTTTAAATTCTTCAACTCGTTTGATTTTCAAAAAGAGTGAACTTTTGAGTGAAATTGGGAGGTTGAAATTTATCTTAATATACGTACCGAAAAAAACTGTATTGAAATGTGGTCTTTAAAAAATTCTAAGACTGGTAGTTATTTAAATAAAGCGTAACACACACAGACCGACAGACACACAGACAAAAATCGCGTAGCATATTATATAAGTTAGGATAGTTACCAAATAAAAAAAAACTTACCAAACTGTTTTTTTGACGGTCAAGGCGTTACTTTGTAAGATTTAAATTTTTTGTGTATATTAGCTGTAATTTTTTTTAAATTCAAGGACTTTTCGTTTTTAAAAAAAAAGTCATTTGAGTTCATCACCATGAAGCTGTAAGTTTCTGAGGCTGAGATTGAGAATGTTAATGATTTTAAAACGCGTCCCACAATTTATATTTTTTTAAATTCTAGGTCTAATTATATTTAAAAAAAAAGTACTTGGGTTTCAAATCACACCAGTTTTAGAATTTACAAAAACATAACACTTTGATACAGATTTTAAAATGATAAATATTATCATAAATTTAAATTTTAAAAAAATATATTTTTAGGGCAGCCTAAATAACCCTTTTTTTAAAAAATTAAAATTAGATATAACATAAATAAATTTTATTGTAGTTTTTTGTAATTTACTCTAATTTTTATTTTTGGTCAATTTATTGTATAAATAAAGGAAAGCAAGAATTTAGCCGTTCTAATGATTTTTTTTATAAAATTGTTAATGAATGTAATGTAGTTATGAAATATAGTTTCGTGTTAGAAGTTTAAGAAACAAGCTGTATGACTATTTGTTGTTGATAATTTTTCACAGACAAGTAAACAAATAGACCTTTATATAAACAAGGATTATCGAATCATAGAATCGAATTTCCAAAGCATAGTAAATATAAAACACACAATTTTATATAAACGTATGCTTCGTATTAAGTTCCTTATACTACTAACGATACTAAACTATATTTGTCAGTATACTGTGAAGTATGGGCAATCAATCATATTTTACGTTCTATCAATAGAAATTTCAATTTTCAGTAGTAATCAGCAACTGCTTTTGTTTTTATTTAAAAATTTATATTTAATTGTATTACAATTAATTTATTAATAGTTCAAATAAATTAAATTTAGTAAATTTACCTTCCATCGAATCGATTTTTGAGGTAATCAAATAATACTTTTTGCATCATATCAGTTATTTCATAACCTTTAAGGGACGGTCCAATAAAAATAACAGGTCTCATAGTTGGAACGACGTCGTAGCAAGGTATCAAAGGGCTCTAAACGATATTATTATGAAAATTTGGTATATACAAACCTTCTTAAATATGGGTCTTTTTTTTTCTTTTATATTTACTTGAGCATTACGCCTCATTTCTCCCGGGCTAACTGCATCATTTTTTTCTACACTATTTCCAGCTAGACAACATATTAAAAATTAAAATTACACAATTGTAATTACGACTGTACGATGTATTCAAGATATTATCAATGTTGAGGGCTGATCCAGAATTTTTGCTAATAATTATTCATAAATAAATAATCTTAACAGACTATAGATTTTTTAAATACAATATATATTGAAAAGATTAAAAAGTCAATTGTATTCAATATTAATTGATTTCATAATTATTTATTGTTTCAAATGATGTGAAAATCAATCATTAATAATTATTAATCATAAATAATTTAAATGTAAATTATTGAAAACCTATTTTTAGAGTAGAATCTGGCGAATCTATTAGTATTGTGAATCCTGCGTAATTCATCCAATTTATTTGGACTGGGAATAAACCCCAATTCACAATTTTCTTTAACGAGTCGCCCAATCCACCAATTTTTGTTGTATTTCTGAAATTAAAATTTTATTTGTATAATTTACTAATAAAATTGTAAAACAAAATATACTCCATAAATATGCAAAAATTCCCCCATATCGAACGATATGGCTGCGCCGATAAGAGGACAATCTTCCACATAATTTGCACTATAAGCCACGTTGGTTTTAATAGCAAAAGCGACTGGTTTGTCCTACAAGTATGTTAAAAATACTAATTTTTTTAATTATTGAGTACTCTAATAAAAATTAGTTTTTGTCTTAGGGACTCTTCTGATTCTTTGTTAACTTCAAACGAGGACATGCAATTATCAGAATTGTTAAAACTTTCTTTACTTTCAAAGGATTTCTATAAATGACATAAAAAATTAAAAAATAATTGTACCTGCGGTACATCATCGAAATAACTGTCATACGAAACATCATTGTGAGTCTTTGACTTTGCAAATATACTTCTTTTCTAGATATATAATCAATATAAATTAAAATGAAAACAAAAAATGACATGCAATTTGCATAATCAACTTATGTACTTTAGCAGAAGAATTTTTATCGTAATGATTTGCAGCGTTTTTTTTATTCATTTTTGGTAAAATAGTGACAAAATTAATTGATTCAATAAATTTAATTATTCCGATATTTACATGACTGTTTTGCAAATTATACTTTTAATTGAAGAATTAAATCAATCGCCACTAAAATTATCTAGTATACATTTTCCAAATTTTATTATTTCGTGTATTTTTGTTTGACCCAGATTCTACTACTGCGATATTAATTAATGTTACTTTGGTATATTGTTAATGTGTCTAGTCGAGAATCGAGATAGGAATTGTAACATACATGTATTAATACTTACATTTGCTAACATTACTTATTAATTTTTTAATGTTTTGTTTGGCCACTAGAGATAATTATAATTATTATTATACAGTAATATTAATATTCATAAAAATTATTTGGTTTGGAGCGGTTATTAATTTAAATATTAACAAAAATTGAACGTGAGAGTTTAATTTGCATTATTTTAATACTGCGGTATTATTGAACTGTGCCTTGATTAAATATTTTTCTTATTATGAAAGAGTTAGCTCAAGAAATCTTAAAATTTCCAAATGTTCTAAATTTTTAATGTCTTGTGTAGTGTTCATACACCACTATCATATCTAATATTAGCTATTACCTTAATACACTTATACAAATTATAATGAATATGAAATCCTCAAATGTATGATTTGTTTGAAAGAATTGACGAATACATCTATGAAACCATCAAAACTACAAACTCATTTAAGTAAAATTCACCCAGAATTGATTAATAACTCAAATACTTTGAAAAAATCAATAATACCGATAAAAAATTAAAAGTACAATCAAATTCATGTTTCATATCAGATTTAAAATGTGTTGAAGCTTCTTATGCAGTATGATACATAATAAAATTATAGCCAAGAGTAAAAAATACCATTGCATTGGAGAAAATTTAATTTTACCATATATCAAAAAAATAATGGAATTAATGTTTGGAAACTCAGCAGCAAAAAAAATTGACACTATTCAATTGTCGAACAATACCTTAAAAAAAAATTATATAAATTTTTTAAATCTTGACTATTAAATTTAAGTATTTCCTAACCTGGACAATTTGACTTTTTTACTGGACAATGCGAAAATATATAAAAAAAATTCAATAAAATTGAACGATAATTAATTCATTAAGAGTTTGACAGGTCTCACTAAACAGTGAATCACATAGTGAATCAACTAAAATCCTAAATAGTGAATCACAGTGAATATTTTGATGAAAATTTTCATTAAGTATTTGCCAGTGAAGGATGGAAAAAATAGAAAATATTTGAACTCCCTCCAATGATATTTTCTAAGCAATTATAAGGCATATTGAGGTCAGGACTTTAACCCTTACGAGGCTATGCTAATTTTCAAAATTGAAAGCAAAAAATTTCATTTTTGAAATGTTAAAAAACTAAAATTTAAAGCTTAAAATTCTGAAATTTCAAATGTCATTGATTTGTAATGTGAACAACTTAAATTTGGCTTTAATATTTGGCTTAGAATTAGCAATAAAATATACAGTCAGTTATGTTCTATATGAACATGAAGGGACCAGGTTTTAATCATGTTCATATTATACTGTAATATGAACATATAATATGAAAGGCGATAATAATTAAAAATTTCGAAATGTCCAATTGTGATTGTTATTGATCAATTGTGAAATGTTTGTTCAAACTAAATTGTCGTGTTCATGTTGAGCTAAGTTCATATTCTAGGATGTTCATATCGAACAAAATTAACTGTATATTTTATTGTTAGTTCTAAGCCAAATATGAACAGTATAAAATTTACAAAGGATAACATTTTTAACATTAAAACTAAACAACAACAAAATAAAGAATGTAACGAAA
>LWCA01000175.1:0-44256 GCA_001642005.1 Intoshia linei | reverse complement strand
ACTCTAATCGTAAACACTCGCAACCAGCACAGATTGTAACACGTGGAAAACACTATAATATTCTTAAATATAAAATAAAATTACCTTGAGCTACATGAATGTATATAATACTGTATGTTAATTTAAGCATTATTTTACTATTAAATAAAATAGTATACATATAATAAATATGTATTTACATAAATGTATATATGTCGCATAGAATGAGTAAAACTGAAATGTACACATTTTATGGGTTAGTTGTAGAATGTGTAAAATTTTCATATATATTTTAATTTTGGGTTTAAAAATTTTATTGAACAAAAATATATGGAGGTTTTTTAATGGGATTTTTAAGATTTATATAACCAAATGGTAAGGTTGTCTTTAGGTTCGGTTTAAAAAAATTTCCTAAAAACCCTCATAAAATTTGGTTCAAAAAAAATCTTAAAAGCCCCCTTGAAAGTACAATTCTAAAAAAAAATTTTAAAAACTCTTCTTGAAAGTTTGGTTCAAAAAAAAAAACTTAAAAACCCCTCTTGAAAGTTCTGTTAAAAAAAATTTATAAGAAAACCACCTTAAAGTTTGGTTCAACAAAAATTTTTAAAAGCCAAAATTAAAATATATATGAAAATTTTACACATTCTACGACTTGTGAATGAAAGGTATACATTGTATACTATACATTCTACGACATACCCGTGGAATGTGTACATTTCACAGTTGTATACTTATTACTTATGAAAATGATGATGTGCTTTTTTGATAGTGAAGATGTCGATTTCTGCAATGTTAAATATTTACAAAATACTCTTATCATTACAGTCGAACCCATTTCAAAATTTCAAGCATTTTTTATTAAGAAAATATATGATTCAAGGACAAGAAACGATAAATATATTTCTATAATTATAGAAATAAATATAATTTAAAAATACTTCTTTGCATATCTATAATTGATTTATTAATAAAATTAAATTGAGAAATTAACAATTATGTAATATATTTACTCATCATTAATCCTAAATAATATAATTATAGTCAGAACTTATTTCTATTTGATGAATTCGCACTATATTATGAGTGTATACCTAACAAAACTTTTGAATTTATTAATACCAAATGTTTTGGAACAAAAGCCAGTAAACAACGTATTACTCTTATGGCATGTTTTAATATTACAGGAACTTAGAAAAAGAAAATTTTCATTATTATGAAATCTCAAAGACCCAGATGTTTAAAGAATGTTGTATCAATAGATATATGGCAACTATCGAATCACATTTAATATAAAGTATAATCCTTACTATAATATAATATCCTAACTTATATAAAATGCGACGCGATTTTTGTTTGTCTGTGTGTGTGTTCAGCTTTATTTAAATAACTACCCATCTTAGAATTTTTTAAAGACCACATTTCAATTACAGTTTTTTTTCGAGACGTATATTAAGATATATTTCAACCTCCAAATTTCACATCTTAAGGGTCAAAAACACCTGTTGTCCCACTTTTTGAAAATTAAACGAGTTGGAGAATTTAAAAAAATTATAATTTCATGGCCAAAACCACAAATTTCCTTCATTTTTTTTTGAAAACAGCCCTAGACTTTCAAAAAATTTACAGGTGATAGAGTTGCATCATGTTAACACACATAAAAAATTTCAATCCAAATAAGTGACGACTTCACGGTCAAAAAAGCATTTTAGTATTCACATATTTTTTTTCCGAAATATTTTATTAAAACAAAAAATATGAAATAATTAACGGTCCGAAAATTTAAAAAAAGGTTTATTCTAGTAGAGCTTATTCCAGTTGATATAAATACAAAATTTCAACCCTAGAAATCTACGCATTCCCGGTGAAAAATCATTTTTAATTTATTGTCAACCAATATTTTTCAAATATTTCGATTAAAATCAAAAATGTAAATATTGATCCTACAATTTCAATAAAAATGTGGATTTTACGTCTACACATTTCCAGTCAAAACATATGGGTGAAAATCTATATAACTCATTTCTTCGGAATTTTTTTCATTGCTACGCAATTTTTAAATTTCAAATTTTTATTTTTTAAACATCTTTTATAATCTTTAAATTTTAATACTACAGCAACGAATTTATAATTTTAAATTTATATTAACTGAAACGTTATTTTTTTTATTGATAATTGTTACAAATTTAACATAAAATGGTAAAAAGAAAAGTAACATTCACAAGAAAAAAGGCCAAAAATATGGACAAATTTTTAACATCAATTATTTTTATATTACAATTTTTTGCAATAATGGTAAAATTCGACTGAAATATTTATAAAGTGAAGATTCAATTAATTATATATACACAATTGGTATTTTTAAATAGATATTAAATTGATACTAAATATATATTATCACATTGAAAATGACAAAATATGTTTTTATAATTTGATTTTTTAGGAATTTATGCTATTTATGACAATTTTTACATATAATAATATAAATTTCAATTTCCAAAACTCACACCTTTATGACAATTTTTAGTATTGGACTAATTTTATTTTTTTGGAATTTATGCTATTTATGACAATTTTTAGGATTGGACTGTTTTTACTTTATTTTTAATATTATACACACATTCTGTCTAATAAATTAAAAAAATGGGATAACAATTGTTTTTAAATTCTTTACACATATGTTAACAAAATAAAACAAAGGATTGAAAATAGTTAATAGTAGAATTTTTAAGTTAAATTTTCAACGTGAAGTTATTTTTTTGCTATAATAAAAGAGTGCCCTCGACAGAGCTTAGGTGCTGTTTATACGTAGTACAAAACTGCTAAGCTAGTGTATATTATAATATGCTACGCAATATTTGTTTGTGTGTGTTGCCGTTTATTTCAATAACTACAGTCTTAGAATTGTATCGAGTCGACATTTCAATTAAAATTTTTCCGAGGGTGTTCGCAAACTTAATTTCAACCTCCCAAACTCACATTTTATGGGTCAAAAACCCCAATTGTCTTTTTTTTGAAATTCAAACGAGTTAGATAATTTAAAAAAATATATACTCTGATACGGATTTTAAAATCATAAACATTAGCATTAATTTAAATTTAAAAAAAAATTTATCTTCAGGGCCAAAACCCAAATTACCGTTTTTTTATGAAGTCAGTCCTAGAATTTAAAAAAATGTACAGGTGGTACAGTTGTCACAAGGTACAATAATAACGTTGTAGGTTAACACAGTGTCAAAAATGCATAATAGTATTCATATATTTTTTTTCGAAATACTTTATTTTTCCGTTTATATATTTATTTATATTTCGTTTATTTATTTTTCCGAAATATAAAAAATTTAAAATAATTAACTGTCCGAAAATTAAAAAAAAGATTATTCTGATAGAGCTTATTTCAGTTGATATAAATACAAAATTTCAATTCCAGAAATCTACGCATTCCAATATTTATATATAAATTGTTTATTATATTTTATTTTAATTTATATATAATTTGCTGATTCCGTAAATTATTGATACATAATTGGTATTTTTAAGTATTTATTAAATTGTTACTGAATATATATTTTGATGATTCATATCAGTGAAAATGACAAAGTAGGTTTTTATAATTTTATTTTTTCTGGAATTTATGTTATTGATAACAATTTTTAGGATATGACTGTTTTTACTTTATTTTTAATATTATACACACATTCTGTCTAATAAATTGATCAAATAGGATAACAATTGTTTCAAAATTCTTTACGCAAATCTTAAAAAAAGTTAAGATGGAATATTCACTTTAAAGTAAAAATTAATGTGATATGACGGTTCCACCTGAAACAAGTTTGGGAACCACTCTATTAAAGGATTGATAATAGTGAATAATAGGATTTTTAAGTTAGATTCTCAACGTGAATTTTTTTTGATAAAATAAAAATGTGCCCTCGGCAGAGCTAGGTGCTGTTTGTACGTAGTACTTAACAGTCAACCTAGTTTACTTATAAAATAAATGCTTATATTAAAATGTTCCTCAATTTAAACAAAATTTCTTTTTTAAAATAGAGAGAATCGACTGTATTGTAAAATATTTATATTAATTAATAATATAGAACCAGATAATTTCCTACCGTATTTAAATGACGAAAAATTTCGTATTGATATTGATTTAATTTTCAATTTAATTTAAACTCCATAAAACTCTAATAGAAATCCATAAAAGTGTGATAGTTAAAAAATTTGTTTATACGAGCCAGCGCCTTATGATGATATTAATGAGACGCCCTAATATTGTGATTATGAGCGCTTTCTATCGTAATAATACATATATTTAATTAGTGTAATTTACCGTTTGCAACTAGACAAATATATTATGTATAATTTTGCAAAGATAAAAAAATGGAATTTACGAGAACCTACATTTTTAAATAAAATTATATAATTAAATGTTAATCCGATTTAAAATTTCTCAAGAAAATAATCAAAATTTAAAAAATTACAAATAAATTAAATTTTTTTAGATTAATACATTACAATAATTTTACATACATGTTTGTGTATAATTTTAATATAAAGTAATGATAAGTATTATTATTTTTGTTATAATATTTGAATAAGCTGAAATTATTTACTCGCAATAAAAGCTATAAAATAAATTAAAAAATACATCAATAATTATAATTATATATAATTATTTTCTTGGTTACAACATATATGTTGGATAATACACATACATATTGCATACCGGGGGAATCCCACACTTCTTTTACGGCCGACCGGTAATAAATTATAAAATTTTTTGTTGACCATGAAAAAAATTACTAGGCAACATTAAAAAAATTTGATAAAAAACTTAATAAATATCTATTAAATGTATTATTATTGATTATAATCAATACGTAAATATAAGAAGTGATATTTTAGAAATATAGAAAATTAACCGGTTATCAACACTAGTAATTAGTATGAAAAACGTGTATCTTAGTCTGTAAATTACACGTATATTACATAATAAATTAAAATTTACAAAAAACTAAAAATATAAAGTTAGGATATTAATTATAATATATACATTAATGATAATTGGAAATCTATTCATAAGACTATTTTTCTTTTTTCATGATAATTTCTCTTTGCTCGGAAAAAGTATTATCTAATTTATGTAATAATGCAATAATGTATTCTTATTCACATTCTATTTGGTTTTGGAGAACAGATAAAACCTCCAACCCTGAAAAGTATTAAACTTTCTATTGAAGAATACACCTGATGAAAAGATAACATTTTAACATTAATTTAATATTAATTAATGTTAAGCATTCTGATTATGGTTTTTATTTGTTTATTTCGTAGTTCTATAAATTCGTTTATTCTTGGTTATTTTTTTAATGAAATCAAATAAAATTGACACAAATAGTATGATTCAAAAGTAATTGAAATCGCATCGGAATTGGTATCATTCAAAATTTAGGAATCTCACATAACTATTTATAATCATAAATTCGATAGTTATCGCTCTGATAAATTTGAACAAATGTGCTGTGGAATATGTCACTTGGTTCATCGAAAGCAATTGATAAATAATTTAAAATTTTTACATTATCTTTTAACAGATATTTGAACTTATTTAATAAATGATAAAATTTTTATCCCATTCATGCTATATGGCTTTGAGGCAATTATAATACATTATTGAATTATATCATCGCATACCAGTAGCAGATCTAGGTGGGCGAAATTATATATATTATATTATAATATTATATATAAAAAAAATATACATTATATGCATTTGGTCCCCTAATAATTATGTCCCACCCCTGGCTTAAAATCCTAGATCCGCCACTGTCACATACAATAGTATTTTAATGGATGGATATTTTAGCAATCAAAGGTGATAATTATTATCAAACTACGATATTACATATTAGGTATATGCTATTATTAATAATTCTTAATTTTATAAAATTTAAATTTAATTAAAACATTAAAAATATAAATTAAAATATAATTGCTTACATAAATAAATTTTCATAAATATTTTTACCGGGTCACACGTCATCGTTAAATGGGCGTGTACGCACCTGGACGCATTTTGTAAATTAGTGATTTAAATTATATAATATTTAAAAATATACTGGCTATTTTAAAAATTGAATCAAATAAATGTATTACAGTCTAAGACTTAGACTCGAAGTCCTTATTAACGATATTTAATTTTTTTCAATAAAAACCATTAAATGGCCATATTTCTTGTTATTATTATATTTATAAGTTTTTGAATAATACATGACTAAGCACTATACACCAACCATTTTCAAAGAGGTTCATGTGGTCCTCTGAGGTCCACAACAGTTTTTAGATCCATGAAAAATATTATAATTAAATTTTACAGAAATAAAATAAACTAAAAATGTTATTTCCGCAAAGATAGTAATTATTTCTAATTAAGGCCATCTAAGATAATATCTATTAAAAATTTGATAAAAACGTAATAAATTGACTTAATTAGTAAAAAATTAAAAGGCGAATGAGTTTTTGTTTATTATAGTTATTACAATAGATTATAGAGCTTTATAGATAAAATTTTTATTAACGGAATTTTTGGTTCATACAAATTCGTTATGAAAAAATAAATTCCGTTAACATGGAATTTTTTCCGTTACAAAAATTTCGTTAGTAAGGACTTAAAGTCTAAGTCTTAAACTATATAATTATAAATTTTAGGATTGTAGTTTTGACTTTATTTTTAAGATTATACACTCATTCTTTCTAATAAATCACAAAATTGTTTTAAAATTATTTACACAAATGTTAACAACAAAAAATTAAGTGGAAATAATTCACTTTAAAAGTATATATTAAAAGGTAATATGAAATGACCAAGTCGATTGTGAAACTCTCCTTTAAAAGACTGATAATATTGAATAGTAGCATTTATGTTTTAAACAGTAAGATTTTATTATTCAGTTTATTAAAATAAAATTTTAAAATGTAGTTATAAATTTCATACAAAATAAAACATGCATTATTTTAAAATAAATAGTTTTTTTAAAACATTGTTAGATTAAAATTCCATTTTTCCATTGCTAAACATTGTACGAATAATTTTTTTTAAGTCAACAGTTTTTTAAAATAAAAGTGTTTTAAATTGAATGTCTGATATTAAATTTTTATTTACACATTAGTAATGTGACATTACATAATTTAAATGTGTTTAGATTATTATTGATTAAACTCTATAAAATAGGTACGAGAATGCTTTTTAAAACAATAATATTTAAAATAAAAGTAAATTACCTACATTTTCTTTAATAATAATGAAAATCACTATGTACGTATAAACATTTTGTTTAAAAACAAGCATTTGTATCGGTTTAAAATTTTAAGTTATAAATTATATAAACATTTAGATTATACAAAAAAATAGTTTATTTCTTATTGACTTTATAAAATGAAGAAAAATTTAACACAGAAATTAATGAAGTAAAGTGATTAGTATAATGATGGATGTCTCAGATGTCTCACAGATGGATAAAATACATTAATGACAAATTATGCACATATAGTATAATTAAACATTAGTTCAATTATGTTACGGTATTTTTTAATGTGAAACCTGGCTGATTTTTTTGTAAAGTTATGGTAAACAAACATTATAATTAATGTTTATAACCTATTTGTCATCTCGTACGGCCATAGATTTTATCTAATTCCAAAATTTGTGAAAAAAGTTAACACCCTAATCCTCAATCGCAACCCAAGTACAACTGAGTCACAAATTGCATCGTCTGTTGGGACTAGTCAACCAAATGTTAACAAAATCAAGAAAAAATTAGTCTTTAAGACACGAACAAAGAAGGCACCACCAAAATATACGGAAAAGCATGTGGCAATCGTAGCTCAGCGGCTTGTTTTATTTAAGAACTTGTTGCAGAACCACAAGGATGCGTGTGTCATCATTGATGATAAGTCGTACATCATGGCAGACCCAAAACAAGCTCCTGGTTGGAAATTTTAGGCGTCAAAAGAAGGTCAGCACGTTGATGATTATCACAAGCAGGGATTGGAATTAATTGATTGCAACCAATTTAATTGCAATCAATTGATAACAATTATTGAAAATCAATTAAATGTTTGTTGAAAAATTATTTTATATAAATCAATTAATTAAAAAATTAATATTTAGCAAACAATTAATTGGTTTATACATAATAATTGATTGCAATCAATATTTCCAATCTCTGATCACAAGTATAAGCGGTCTGCAAAGTTCCCCCAAAAATACCTCGTGTGGTTAGCGATATGTTCGTGTAGTCTGAAGTGTCCTTCTTACATCACGACTGGTACAATCAACAAAGAGATCTACTTGAGCGAAATGATTCAGAAGCGTCTCATTCCTTTTGCCAGGAAACATGCATCACAGTGCATATATTGGCATGACTTGGCACCGGCCCATTATGCAAAAGATGTAGTTTCATTCTTAGATATAGAAGACTTTTCCACAAATTCGGCCAATCGAAAAATGGTGGGGAATTCTGAAGGCTGATTATGGGAAAAAGCGTACCACGCCAAAAAACATGAAATCTTTCATTAATGTAGCAAGGCTTAGAAAAAAAACATGAAAAGGCCACAATTTCAAACCTGATGAACAATGTTAGAACAAAAATTTTGTCTTTCTCTGCTGAAATTTTGTTGCAACTGTTCTGTGATGTGATTAATAAATTATTTAAGTTTGGCTGTGATAATCTTTCTCTTCAATACTTTAAAGTTATTAAAAATTTAATTTGTTATAGTGCATTATTATTATTAAAAGTACATAATTAAATTTGTTATTAACAAAAAATTGGTTATAAATTACTTTTGTAGGCATTAAGTCTTTATTGTATTTTAAAATTTACTTTCAATTCATTCTGGCATAATCCTAATTCTACGAATAGACTTGAATAACCCCACTCCATAAAATAATCTTTTAACTGATGCACTAGTTGCAGATATTGATAATTTATTTATTTAATTCAATTTTCCAATGCATTGATTGAAAAACCAATCTGATTGGCAAAATTAATAATTTTTAAAAATAAGCTTATTCTTAAGTAATTAACTAAGTACAAAAAAATCCAATAACTCAGTAAAAGTAAGTACTCAGTAAAATTATATTTATATATATTTATATTTGCAGGTCATTTCATAAAATTAATAATCAACCATTATTATCATCATTAATCAAGAATAAATGAAAATGTTTTACGTAACTGAAACTTTTAATTTGAATCGAAAAAGCTTTAATATAATTATGATGCTAGTCGTTTTAAGTCAAAATTTAACTGAATTTTCAGTCCGTTAATCAGGATTTTTTACCGTTAACCAGGAATTCTGTTAAATAGAAATTAGCCAGTATATATTGACTTTCATTATCTATTTACTTGTAATCATTAATAATTTTTGAAACTTACAAGCGTGTCATTGTATTTCAGTTTACATTTTACAAATTAGTAATTTCATTATTACAAAGCATTCACCTAAAAAAAATTGCTGGTATCATCAAAGTTATCGGTATTGTATTTCTGGTTATAAAAACCACCAAAGGATTACTGGTACCAACAAATCGATCACCCTTGCTCATAAGTCATATTCATTGAGTATATTTCTCTTTAAATGCGATTGTGACTCATAACTTATGAGTCATAACTGGTTTTAATGTTACAATGTATTTACGATCACTTTAATTGTATATTAGGTGTATTACAAATTGGAATCAATCTAGTGAATTTCGACAAATTCCCCAATTAGTTTCGGTTAACATTGGTTTAGCTCTTCTTACACATGATTGATGAAACTACTTCATTGTCAAAATACATTTAATAATACATTTAAGAAGATATGGTTACAAAATATTGGACAATACGATAAAAAATACACAAGTAAAGTCTACAAAGAATTAGATACTATGTAGACTATTGAAATGTCGATAATTTAACATAATCTCACAATAATACTATTAGGTAGTATTAAATTAAACCGAAATTGTAAATAAAAACATTGTATAAATAAAATAGCAGCATGTTAGCATGTAAATAATTAAAATGTAATAATAATTAACATAAAATAGCGGAAATGATTAATACATGATAATATATTTCACGTTGCCACACTTCAAAGATTACATTCAAAGACGTACCATATTGAATTGAATATTTCACATTTCCTAGGTATTTTTTGTTTATAACCATTATGTAGCACTTTAACAATACTATTCAACTGTTCCAATTCAATTATATTATTTTAGGTTGATTTACAATTTATTATATAGAAATTTCGATATTCGCTTTACAATCCTAGAATCTCAAAATTAACCTGAATGCTTATTTAAAGTTTAATTTGAAATTGCGCAATATTATTAGCGTGTTTGGGTTAAATAAAAAATGAAATATCAAAAATCTTATAGCCTTACCCATACGATTATGAACATTTCTTTACCGAGTGGCAAAGTTATCAACAAAAATATCGATAAAAGGTAAATTTTAATTGGATGCAACTTTATATTTTATATGCAATGGAAATTAAAATATTAGAAAATTATAGTGTATTCAAACGGTCCGAATTGGGTATACATCTGGATGCAATGTACAACGTTGCATGGGGTTAAGTTTGAGTTAAAAGTGATATAATGTTGTCAGGGTTTATATACAATTTTTGCATGAAAGATAAAACGTAAAATTACACCTAAATGTAGTACTAAATGGTGAAATTGAAAAATCTGATAATTTTTAAACATTTCGAGAAAAACTTTTTATGGGATAACAGAACTATTCTATCTTGTAGTCAATCTAGGGTTAAGTAGTAGTTTCTACATTTTAGGGGTTTTGTGTATTAATTATTGCTTATTAGTATGCCTATTAACAAATTTGTTGACATGATTATTTCTCAGCATCATCTCAACAATAATCAAGTTTACTCTGTCAAATTCAATTATCAAAATTCTGAAAAAAAAAGCTTTGAAATTGACGCAGCCGATGACAGCCCACTCGATACGTTTCATTCTAATATTATCAATATTCAACCTTTTCCAGTTAACAATATATCGAATAGTTGTCCTGAACAATCTTTTGTGCCTTTTAAGGTTAATTATTTAATATAACATAATTATCATATTAATTCATAATAAATCATCAAATTTTTATGTAATTATTGAGCCAATTAAGCAATAAACTGGATACATTTAATTAGTAATGTCAAATACAAATGTATACAAAATTTACATTGCCTCATCTAAAATTCAGAGCAGAGCAGTTGCAGTTAGCAATTTTTTTAACTCATTTCTCAATTAAGGTACATTTTTTTAAGCCCCATGAAAATAATATATTTTAATTATCTTTATGTCAATTTTTTTTGAATTATTGACTTTTAGAGGTCTATAAATTTTTGATTGGAGTCCATGTTTCATTTTCTGGTGATCTCAAATTTTATAGTTACGGCTCTCTTTATACAGATTACGGAAACTGGAAAATTTAGATTAATTTGATTTTAAATTATTTCAAATGGGATTAATACTAAAATGTTAATTTAGATGACTAAACGAATAGTAGTATATATGGAAAAAGGAATACGAAAAATTTATAGAATATTTGAATGGGAAAAAATTGAAACTTTTTTAAAAACAATATGTAAAGAAGAAAATGTCAATATTCAACATTACAATCTATTTGCACCAGTAAGCACTATATCTAGTAGTGAAAATATTGAACCAATCAATCCAAATGTCAGAATAAAAGAGTATAACCGAAATAGCATTATTTTCCTGAATACTAAAGGTAATTAAGATAGATAATGTGAGAATGGATTTCATCAAATTTTTTGCATACCATCTCGCTTTATATACAAACAATTCAGCTACCCCAGTTTTAATTTTAAAAACTATCCCAGAATTTATGTTTAAAAAAATTTTAGGACATGTTTCATGTGATTATGATCATAAAATAAAGGGTAATTTGTGGTTTTGCCCATAAAGGTATGCGTTTTTAAGGCTGAGATTAACGACAATGTTAACAATTTTAAAATGCGTCCCAGAATGTATGTTTTATTAAATTTTTTAATTATTTTTTTTTAACAAAAGAGGAAATTGGGTTTTTACCCTGAGGGGTTGAAATTCTAAAACTGAAAAATAGATAAAAACTGTTATTTATAAATGGGTTTTTTAAATCATGCGACTGTCAATTTTTTCAATAAATGGTTACACACAGACACACATTATATAAGTAAAGGATAGAAAAAAAAAGTAATTAGTATTAGTAAAAAGGTGCACAATTGATGTGATATTCATAAAATTATATAATGGTAATTTGCATTGTTGAGTCAACAATGCTGATCATGAAGATGCAATTTTTGAGAATGAAATTATGAGATTAAGACTACATTCGTCTTGGAAACCTATATTAGAATGATAAATGATGTTTGAAATTCAATTCAAATTTGTAAATGTATTTCTAATTGAACTTTAAATTTAAAATAACTTGCTTTATTGCTTAAAATTTAGTTTTTATATCATTTACTAAGGTTTTATATATTGACATAGCTTACCTGACCAAAAAAATTTTCAAGATTTATATTTACCAAATCATTTATTGTGAAATTTCTCGAGAAAGTAATCAAAATTTAAAGGGTAATATATTAAAATTATCTTTTTAATTTATATTTTTAACTTTAAAGTGTATTAGATTTAGTAAACAACTTGGTAGACTTTTCAATGTAGACTCTACAATTATCACTATTCAACAAAATACAACATTACAAAATTTTTTTCTAATATGAATTACGTCTGATCTAGTTTTTTCTAAGACCAAGATGTACATTGTACTATGGACATACACATGTTTTAAATTATATAACTCATTTTTTAATCATTATCATTATTTTTAATTTTCAGTTACTATATTTAAAAAAAATGTTACATTTAATTATGAATTGAAAGTATACTATTATAGCTAATAGATTATAGGCACGGTTATTGTGTATGAACAGGACTGTGGAGAAAGTGATAGAGTCATATTGCCCTGGCCTACAATCATGAGGGACCTAATATTTTACTTCATTATAAGGTACTGTTGGAAAGTTCTTAAGTATGTCAAACTTATGATGACCAATACGATTGCTATCTGTTATTTTTCATTTTTAGACAATGAACGATCGATTAAACAATGTTTAGGTTATCCTATTTTAAAAAAATTATATGGCCCTACTGTTAACTCTCCACAATCCTATGTATGAGTATGACTGTCATATAGTAAAATAATGTAATATAGTGGCGGTATTAAGTGGTCTGACTACATGAATTTATTTATTCTTGTTAGAATTGCTTAAGTTCCAGAAATTTTGATGGTTACACAAATTTTTGTTTATTTTATTTGCAAGGTTAAATAAATATTTAATAATATTAAACAATGATGTAATATAATCTAATCGTTAACACAGATTTTCCTAACAGCCAGTTGCAAATTTTCTATCTATTTGTAAAGAATATAGATAGCATTAAAAAATAATTTCAAAAATAATAATTTTTTGAATAAATTACAGAAATAGCGAGGCACCAAAGATTGAGAACCATCTTGTTAAACTTTAATTAAGTTACCACATTTTACCGTCTAGCAGATACAAAAGTTGGGAACGCTGTGTTAAACTCTTTCCAGTGTTTTATAGTTTTTAATGCGGCACAATACATAAAATACCATACATATTCTGCGGCACATATTATAATCAAATCACGCGTACGTAACGTTTGTGACATAACCTATGTTGCTATTGATAATTGATAGGGGTGCCTTGTATTTAAAATACTTGGTTTATTTTTCGTTTTCATTAAATTACAAATATCAAATTATATATATTAATTAACCTTAGTGTATTTAATGTGTATTAAAATCTTTCCAAATATACAATTATTTCACCACTTTGTCAATATATTAACTGAAATTTTCGCAATTTTGATTTAACTTAATCTCGTTCTTTCTTTATTTAAAATTCAAGTACAATTCCATTTACATAAATAATATATATCTCAGGTTTTATATTTTTTATTTAAATTTAACCTTTAATTAAAACAGTTAGACTCATTAACTGTGTTAAAAAAAATGGTTCAAAGTAGTGTGTTTAACTTTTGTAAAAAGTACTGAGTGTTTAGTTTTAGACTTTACTGAGTGCTTAGTTATTGCATTTTTTTACTGAGTTTCAAAACTCAGTACTTTTATGAATAAGCTCATTTTTAAAAATTATTAATTTTGCTAATTAAATTGGTTGTCAATCAATGCATTGGAAAATTTCATTAAATAAATACATGTAATTATATTATCAATACCTGCAAATAATGCATCAGTTGAAATATTATTTTTTGCGGGGTTATTCGCGTTATCCGCGTATATTCATAGAACTAGGATTACACTAGAATTAATTGATACTGACTTTTAAAATACAATAAAAACTTCATATTTTATTTTATAGTAAAGGTTCTATTTAACAGAATCTTTAGATTTATTTAGTTAATTTTAAGCTAATCAAGTGTAAATTTAATTTGTTTACGACGTTACAGTGTTATGAATAACTGTACATAATTGTTATAAATGATCATAGAGTTATAAAAGAAGAACTTTGCACATAACAAACAGTAAGCTGTTCATGCGTACACATTGTAAAATAGTAGTTGGATTTTGTTAAAGGTCCAGTTGAAGATTCATAATAATGCGACTAAACTTAAGAATATTGATTTATATTTATAATTTGATATTTTTAAAAATTTGTGATAAGTGGGACAAATAATGTCAATAACATTGCTAAAAATTAATTTAAAATAAAAGTAATAATCGAAAAGCCACAGAGAATGTAGAAAGTGTTAAATTTTGAATAAATTGTGTATCTGTTTTGTACAATAAAAGTACACAAGTATAAAGTAAACATTTAAAATTTTGTAAATATGAATCTAAATAGATAGACTTACTAAAATTTCAATACGATTCACATAAATCAAGTTGTTGGATCAACGCAGATTTTCATTAAAAGTTAAAATTTTTACAAGAAATTAAATCAATACATTTACCGTTTGTATAATTTGGTAACTTATTAATAACGTAAATTTTGTTATTGGTTCGTGTACTTAATTTGACAAGCACATTATGTATTAAATATTTTATAATGGACTAATTTTAATGTTTCTAAACTGTACAGCTTATTAACTTTACCGAAATTATATTGAGTTATTAAAATTACAAAACATTTGCTTTTTGTATAACTTTAATAAATTGGCATGCTTGAATCAATTTTATGCGTGCAGTTTTGTTCATTTGTTTTATCAATGATTAATGAATAGTTTACTGGGATATTGTCAATTCCAATCAGCTCAATTACTGTATATTGTAACTTTAGATATTCAAAATCCTATTCCAGCTTGTTATATAAAAAAAATTTTAACTGTCAATTGGCCGCAACATAGCCAAAACTTGAAATTCAACGAAATTTGCCAAAAAAAAATTAAAATGAAATTTTTCACCATTACCAAAAAATTTAAAGTATTTTAATAGTCAATTTATTTTATAGTTTATTGTATTGTATTGTGGTTTGATTGTATTTTTTAATGTTTAGACGAATAATTCAATAAAATCAAAATCACAAACTTTATCAAAAGAATCTAAAAAGGAGTATGATGAGTATATTGACAATATTAAGAAGGAAAATGAACAATTTGACTCAGATATTGCTATATTGCCACACTTTAGTTTATCCAACAAAAAACAGGCACCTTTACCTCCAGTTCAAAATGATTTACCATCTCGTAATGGCACTACTACTAGCTCCAAATCTAATTGTTCTGAACAAACTAGTGGATTTGTTGAAAATAGATTCTCCATTAATGAAAAATTTTCAAATTCTAAACGTCAATCTGTATTTACCCTCAAAAAAAAAACTAGCTTTGCTCCAGTTCCTATTCCTGCTTCTTCAATTTTTAGAGTTGAATCTACCTCATGCATTTTAAAAAAAAAAAAAAATAGTAATTTTTATTTTATTAGCTTGACTGGTATGTAGTTTATACAAGAACCGCTAACTCTTCCGAATTACACTTTATAATTAAGAATTAATAACAATTGTAAGATTGGCCAATCATTGTTATCATCATTGAAATAAATCTCAACATTATAACAACAAAGTTATACTAAAGTTGATTCTAAAGTTTTTTAATATTTTTGAACATGAGGAATTGCGTAACAATCATAAAAAAAGAAGAAGGAATCAATTTATGAGACTAAAACCCATATCTCTGTATTTCAAATATTTATACAGTGAATTTCCACTTTTTTCCGAAATTGTAAGATCAATGTTTACATTTTCAATTTTTATTTTAATCGAAATATTTGAAAAATATTGGTTGATAATATATTAAAAATTATTTTTCACCGGGAATGCGTAGATTTCTGGGGTTGGAATTTTGTATTTATATCAACTGAAATAAGCTCTATCAGAATAATTTTTTTTTCCGGACCGTTAATTATTTCACATTTTTTGTTTTAATAAAATATTTCAAAAAAAAAATGACTGTTAATTATTTCACATTTTTTGTTTTAATAAAATATTTCGGAAAAAAAATGTATGAATACTGAAATGGTTTTTTGACCGTGAAGTCGTTACTTATTCGGATTGAAATTTTTTGTGTGTATTAACACGATACAACTGTACCACTTGTAAATTTTGAAATTCTAGGGCTGTTTTTATTAAAAAACGAAGAGTAATTTGTGATTTTGGCCCTGAAGATATAATTTTTTTAAATTTAAATTTATGCTAACGTTTATGATTTTAAAATCCGCATCAGCGTATATATTATTTTAACTTCTCCAACTCGTTTGATTTTCAAAAAGAGATACAACAGGGGTTTTTGATCCGTAAGATGTGAAATTGGGAGGTTGAAATTTATCTTATTATACGTCACGAAAAAAAATGTAATTGAAATGTGGTCTTTAAAAAATTCTAAGACGGGTAGTTATTTAAATAAAGCGTAACACACAGACACACACACACACACAAACAAAAATCGCGTAGCATATTATAAGTTAGGATAGGATGATTTACTTTAATTTTTGGTTGTGGTTTAGTTTTATTATTAATTTTTTTGTAGTTGCTCCGAGTATACCCAAATTACCAGACACTAATGCAACTGTTGAATTAAATTCTACTGATACAACTAAAAATAACGAAAATGCATCTACTCCTCGAACCGGTACATTTATTTTAATTTTATGTTATTATTTACATTATATAAGTTAATACCTCATAAGACTTGTATTAAATTCAATTTTTGTAAATTTTTAATTAAATCGTAAAAGGAAGTTAATTTTTTTATTAATATCGGTAAATTATAAGATTAATAAAAAATTTAGATGTTAATTCGGTCAATGCAAAAATTGAATCTTATTGCAATTATCGTGATGTACAAGAAGAAAAAAGTCTAAATAAACAGGATAATGGTATCATTTTATTAAAATTGATTATAACCGCTTAAATATATATGGAATCGGCTATTGCAAGTTTTTCTATTTGGGTAACATTAATATTTTTAATTTTTCGGTAGAGCACAACAGATAAATGTATTTTTAAAGGGTTTAAATTTCATTAAGGTTTAAGTTTTAATGTTTAAGGTATAAATCAAAATGATGTATAATTGAAAATAAAATGGACCACACGTGGGTCCTGTATGGATTAAAACATGCAAAATTAAATAACAATCATGTATAATGTATTTATGCAATCTTTTTAGATGAACTTTCCGATTGCAAAGAATTTGTGAATAAATGGATTGGTACCTTTAACGAGGAAAATTCTATAGAAAATGAATCTATTAATACAGAAAAACAACTCACTGAACCAATTAGTGTCTGTCTCGAAGAATTGCCAAAAGTTTCTGTCCCAGAAGATGAAGTATTTTCCCAAGAAAAAAATTTACATAATGAACAAGACCTAAACCAAAACCAAGATTTGAAAGAAGACATACATTTGGAAAATGTAAAAGTTTATGAGGAAAGCAAAATTGTTGAATCTTTGGATATCAAATGTCAGGATAATTTGAAAAATATTTGTCCAGTTACAAAAATTGACCACGAAATTGAAATTAATGCAAAAGTAGATTCAAATGACACAGTCAACATTTACGTTAAAGAAGTAAATGAAGAAAACGAAAAAGATAAAGAAGATAAAGTGAATGAATCTGAAATAAATTTAAAAACAAATACAATAGAAATGTCCCTCTTGCCAATGAATGAAAGAAGGGCCATGTTGAACAATGAAATTACAAATAGTTCCAAATACCGGGATTTGAATCATTTATCCACGTCATACGATTCACAAAATACTAGTAACGTGTTTAGTGAAAACGAAGCCACTAATTTGAAGGAACGTCGACTACATTCCACACCAAATCAAACTTGTAGTTCTAATTCCAATATTCCTTCGTTAAATAGTATTTTGACTAACGATATTTTAATTAAACAAAAAATTAAAATGAAGAATGTTGGTTCTCAAAATGAAATTTCTGCAACAAATACAGATACTGATACAAACAGTAGAATGGAAATTTCTATAAATGACTTAAAGTTGGGATTAAATGGATTGAAAAAGGTTGATTCAATTAATACGGAAAAAGTTGATGTTGATGTTACAGATATACAGAAAATTAAAACTGTTAAAAATTATGAAAAAATTGGGTGCCTTAGAGGGAAAAAGGCAATTTCGGTTGCTGAAATTTTAAAAAATTCAAATTCGACTCTTTTGTATAGATCTAGTGATACAAAATTGAGTAGTATTACTGAATCTGTTAAAAATACTTCAGAGGAATGGACTGAATCAACACCTAATGTTTCTATTCAAGTTGATAAGCAATTAACCGAGGAAATTGTTACAGAACCAATCAAAATTGATCCTCAAACCAAATCCAATTATCAATGGAAAATTTTACCAGTTTCCATCAAATCTACGCGAGCTTTTCAACAAGAACGGTTTAATGAACGAATGACTGTTCGAAAACGATCCGATGTCGATGACTTTATCAATAATAAGAGAAAAAGTCACGTCATATTTTCGTCTCTCAAAAAATAATCATCCAATTTTTTTATCGATATTCAATAAATGTAAATTTATTAAAATTTCTATATAATTATTTCTTTTAGTTCAATGCAGTGATTTTTAACCGGATCACCGCAAAGAAATTTTAGTTTATTTTATAAATTTTTTAAAATTACTGTCAAAGTTTTACATTGACCATTTTTTTCATTCGTACAAACAGTATCCTAGCTCTGCCAAAGGCAAACTTTTAAATAAAATTAAAGAGTCATATGACAAGCTAAAGAGTTAAAATTTTACAATGGTAATAAGTAAGAAATAAATAACAAAGGTGTACTTTGTTGTTATGTAGTTTTAGTACAAAGTAATTTTAAAGTACAGTGGTTGTCGATTTAAAGCACACTTTTTTGTTTTTTTGGTAGATTTAAAAGGAAAAAAATATTAATTTTAACATTAAATATTAAATTGACAAATTTCTTATTTTGTGGGTACTCTATTTCCTATGTAAATATGAATTCTCAAATTTTAACAATTTTGAAGGGTTAAAAATAAAGCACATCTTCGTTTTAAACCACAGCATTTATTACGAGTTCTATTTTTCATATACATTATCCTTAGAAAATCTCGAAAACATTAAAAATAAAGCACACTTTTATTGTAAAATTTATGTCACAATTTAAAAGATCAAAAGACTTAACACTGGAGAAAAAACAGAAATAGCGGTTTAATCGAGAGATAAAAATTATGGACCTCATAAGATAGCTATAGTATTTAATATCACTGTAAACCAATCTAGAGGAATTATCAAAAATAGTAATAAATTATTATCATTAAATGATGTTCATATCAGCAGTGGTTTAAAAAAAGAATGGTAAATATTGAACACAAATATGCTGACATAGACTATTATTTAAAAACTAAAATCGATTAAAACCAGAATAACTATCATGCTTTTTGTCTCCTATTATGGAGAATTCAGAATTCCACTTGTTATAAGAAAAAGCAAAAATCCTAGTTGCTTTAAAAAGGATGAACTTAAAATATTCAAGGTTATGTATAGTTCAAATAGCAGTTCCTTTTGTATGAAACAAAAATTCCGTTAATATGGATTTAGATTGTATTATTTATATTTGATAAAGTATTTATTATATTATAATTATATTATTTTTTAGTATTTTTACAAAATTGAATGAACATAAAAATGGAATTAATAATTTTTGTACAGACGATGTTTCAAAAATGTTTTATGATCTTAAAGATGTAATTAGTAGAGAACTGATGAACTAAAAAAAGAAAACTATTACAGATTACTTTTCAAAAATTTAATTTAATACTTTAATAGGAAGTGGGAGTATAATGATTTGGGCAGGCATTGTGAAAGACACTATTATTGGATATTTTAATTTAGATATTAACATGGATATATTATGACATATTATTAGATTAACATGGAGTCAAAATTAAGTCTGACACATACTGCGTTTTTTTTTGTGGATAACAAAAATAGAAAAAAGCTTTCTTAAAATTTTCATTTTTATGCATGATAATGCCTCAAGTCACGCATCCCGTCATACAAAAGAATATCTTTTTTACAATGGCTATGAATCAGAAAAAATAATGTGTTAGCCGCCAAATTCTCCCGATCTTAACTGTATTGAATATATATCCTTACCTATACAATATGCTACGCGATTTTTTTTTGTGTGTATGTGTGTTCAACTTTAATTTAAATAACTACCCGTCTTAGAATTTTATAAAGTCCACATTTCAATTACAGATTTTTGCGGGAGTGTTCGCAAACTTAATTTCAACCTCCCAAACTCACATCTTACGGGTTAAAAAGCCAAATTATCTTATTTTTTTGAAAATCAAACAAGTTGGAGAATAAAAAAAATATATACGCTGATACGAATTTTAAAATCATAAACATATTATAAATTAAATTTAAAAAAATTATATCTTCAGGGCCAAAACCACAAATTACCCCTCTTTTTTTAATGAAAACAGTCAGAATTTAAAAAAAATTACAGGTGGTACAGTTGTATCCTGTTAATATACACAAAAAATTTAAATCCAAATAAGATACGACTTCACGGTCAAAAAAGCATTTTAGTATTCATATATTTTTTTTTTGAAATATTTTATTAAAACAAAAAATGTGAACTAATTAACGGTCCAGAAATTAAAAAAAAAGATTATTCTGATAGAACTTATTCCAGTATGTTATAATGTTTACAAAGAAATAGTTTATATTTATCACTTGGCTATTTTCCATTTATTGCAGCGACATATTATTATTATCTTGATGCCGCGGTTAGCATTAAACTTACGGTACAACAAAATGCTACCATCAATGAAATTTAATTTATAAAAAAAGTCATTTTTACTGTCAAATTTACTATAATGTAAATTTAAAAATATATACATACATCAGAATAGGTGAAGACCCTATAAATCTTGTTTATTGATTATATTACGGAAATTGTATTGCATCATGAAATATTTTAATTATAAACATACTCACAATATAACAAACTTTTTAACAACAGCAAATAACAAAAAATTTAATTTAATTTACAATTATAGATTTTAGAAAACTGTCTTTTACATACTTTCTGTATTTGGAAGAGAATAATATGGATAAAAATGGATTTATACAGGAATAAGTATACGAAGAAATATGAGCATATAATCGAAAATAATAAAAAACTATTATACCATGATTTTTTAAGTTTAGACATAAACTTTGCCAAATCCAAACAATAGACGTAGGAAGACAGGTAATAAAAAGTACAATAAATACAAATATCAACGGTTTAATTGTATTTATCTTAAAATGTTGATTTCGTATAATCCGTACACCGTTTCTTTTGCATTTTACATAAGATTTTTTGAAACTCAGTTTACAAAACATTTTCCTGCTATCGCATTGCAGGTTCACCTTACTTTTCTTTGTTTTTATTTTTCGGATATTATGAATAGTGTAAATTGTTGCGATGAAAATCAATAGTAATGGGATTATGTATACTGTAAAATTGATGAATAGATAGTAATATAGACGTAAATAATAATAAGTACCCCAATCTTCAAAACAAGCTTGAATGCTGTCGTTTATTATTGCGATTTTGAATAAAGCTACCCAAGCTGAACAAACAATTGATGAAATTATTCAATTTGACACTAGAGCTTTGTAGCATAATTTTTTTCTTATGTACTTATTCCATTTAGTATTATTAAGGATTACTAGTAATTTATCTAATACCATATAACATAAAGTATATATGCCCAAATACATTGACTGCTATTGCAAAAAATTGACACATACAAATTACACTTTCAAATGGCCACGTTCCTAGAATGTATATTATTCAGTGAAATGGTACACACAATAACAGAAATATGGAATCCACTATAGCCAAGTGAAATACGTATACATTTGTGGTACTTCTTTTGTATCTTTTTTTTGTAAGCTGTATGACTAATAATATAAAATTATTAAAAACTCCAGATACTAATATTCCACTAAAGCAGATTCCCACAATTATATTTCTGACAAAATTATATAAAAATATTCACTTATACAACGTATGGATTGCTAAAAATGTATCTTTGTCGGCCTGTCTGTGTAACAAAACCTGAAACCTGAAAAAAATAAAAATTCCAAGTAATTTTTTCCGATGTAGAACGTAAGATAAATTTACTAATTCAGAAATTGGTATTTTCACCACCAAAAACATAAATTATCTCTTTTTTAAAAATAAAAAGAGTTTAAAATTTTAAAAACATAAATCCTGGCATATTTTTTAAAATCAATAGCATTATCATAAATTTCAACTTCAAAAACTTGTATCTTCACAATAAAAACATCAAATCGCCCATTATTTTGAAATAAAATAATTCTTTTGTTTTAAATAATTATACTATAGTAGTTATTTCCAGTTAACCTTTTCAAAGCAATAACAATTCTAAAAAAAATAAGTATTAGGTATGAAACTGGATATTTTTCATCCATCAAACTTACTTTAAGATACTAGCTATTATCAGTTTGAAATTTGGCCTTAATTCCGGAATTCAGTTCTGACATGAATTCTGAAAAACGATGGTTAATTATTTTTTAATTTTAATTTTTTTTACGTAATATCTTAAGTTTTAATACTTGTAGCATTTTATAAGATTAATCTATTTTTTAAGTCGTTTATAATTAATTCGGTTTTAAAAGGGTTAAGATATTATTTTAAAGATACACATAAAATTTCAACATTACAAAGTTACACCTTAACGGTAAAAAAATTAATTTACTATTTACCTCTTTTATGGAATATTGTAATAAAAAATAATATTTTTTGATATAAATAATTTGATTAATTATTTTTTCCATGATATCTGCATTTTCAATACTGTCAATATTTCAAAAAAATATTGAAATCTTTTATCATCTTCAATGCACAATCTGAACGTGATACAAAAAAACTCATCTAAATACAAAAATCTTTTTCATGGGCACTTGAGTTTACTTTTGCATAAAAAAAGTTGTTATTTTGTTGGACTCTTTATTATTATTATTAGTTGAACCAATGTATCAAGACTTGAGATATTCAACATTATATTGTCTGAATTTTCGTTTTATTCAATTATTAGCCATATGAAAATGTGAAAGTTAAGTTTAATTTTAATTTTTTGTTTATAAAAAGAAATTTTTTTATCTGATAAATGACATTTTTTCGACTTTAAGGGTTAGTATAATTTAAAATTAATTATTGAAAATTGTAAATAAAATTGATAATATTTCTTTTAATCTGTTAGACTAGAACAGGGGTCGGCCACCTTTTGCGTATCGTGGACCACTTTTTTTATCAAAACGTTCTACGAGTCCCGTTTTTGAAAATTTATACGTGATAAATTTTAATTTGACTGAAGAGAAACGATTCTAGTTAATTCAACAATATAACATTTAGGGCGTCTGAAAAGTCCAAGTTAAAATGATTAAAATCAGCCAATTAAATGTATAGTTAATAACGATCAGTTATTAAGAAAAATGTTTAAAAGGTGAAAAATTTTAAAATAAATAATTTACATATTTATTCAAAGGATCACCAAAATTTTTATTTGGGACACAGGTCACTGGTTGCTAAATCTTGGACTAGAATCTAGCTTAATTATTAATTATAATTAAATTTTTTACACATATTTCTTTTTTTATAGTTTTTTATATATTTTTCATAATTTAATTATTCATGATTATTATGATATCACATCTTTAACATTCCACATTTAAAGAGTTAAGATTGAATTTAATTTTTTGGGGTAAAATTAGCAATGTTCGCCCTTGGCAGAGCTAGCTACTGTTTTTAAATTCTAGGACTTATTTTTTTAAATAAAAGTAGCACACATTCGACTGCTATCAATTTTCAATTTTTGTGTAGCAAATTCAAAAGAGAGTTTAGGGAAATATTTTTGTATGAAAATTTTAAAGAGGATTTTAGAGGACAAATTTTTAATGTTTTAATTATAATAATCCTACAATTTACAAATAAAAAATTGTCTCCACACGTTTGGGAACCATTTCTTTCAAATATTGGTAATAGTGAATAGGGTATTTTTATTTTTTTGTTAAAATTAAAATTAAAATTATTAATGTGCAAAGTACAAAACAGCCAACTAGTAAATATATAATAACAAAAAACTTCAAATTATGCCGCGGTGAATTTAAAATCAGCAACATTACATTTTCACACCTTGATTTAGGTGCAATATAAATAATATACATGTAGTTATGTATTACATACTATGTAGTTATTAAAAATTATTTTTTGGAAGTAGATTGGATTTATATTCTCATTTTAACCATTTTTGGCGAACCCAATCTACATTATCAATCATTACATTATTTTAGAATTCAATTGCTACCATCAACTCAAAATGAATCAATTTTACTAAATATATGTAAGCATAACCGTTTTAAAATAAATAGTTACTACAGCTACCGGAAAACAACATTAATAGTCACAAATATGTCGATAATTCTGTAAATGACTTTAGTTATACAAATATATCTTGATATTCATTATGACTTAAAATTAAATTAAAAAATTCGATAAAACACGATGTGGATGCGCAATATCAATGTTGTAACCAAAAATCGTTACAGATAACCAATATTTTAAATAGATTAGCAATATCGAATACAGCTCAGTAAGTTCATTCTTTTGTCGTGGTAACCGCTATCATAAATTATTGCATAATGGATGGCTTATTCAATATTGCTCATCTATTTGAAATATTGGTTGTCTGTAACGATTTTTGGTTACAACATTGATATTGCGCATCCACATCGTTTTTTATCCATTATCTATTAGACAATTATTACGATTAATATGTATGTTGCATAGAATGTGTACCACTGTGAAATGTACACATTCCACGGGCAAGTCGTAGAATTTATTTGACTAAGAATGTGTCTTAGACGCCAATTCAGAGTTAGATACATAATTGATGCTTTGCTAACAATGAATTTACAAATTTAAATTAAAGTTAAAGTTAAATTAACAAGCTCATGTTTATTTTTAAATTGATTTGTATTTGTAAAACTTTCATTTAATTAATATCAAACCATTTAATTACGATTTTTTTTGAACCAAACTTTCAAGAGGGGTTTTTAAGATTTTTAGAAATCACCAATAATTAATTAGTTATTAATGATTTCTGTGTCAAATATCGTGTTTCCAGTTATAAATTTAATATTTAATAAATTGAATTAATTATTTTTAATCTTAATAATATATGCTGCCTTGTTACGTTAATCTGTACTGTATACTGTACGACTTATCCATGAGATGTGTACATTCTACGACTTGCCCGTGGAATTTGTACATTTCACAGTTGTACATTCTATACGACATATAAATTGCAATAAATTAATACAATGTAGTTCAAAAGTTAATTTTCATCAGCATAGATTATTATAAAAATAAAATTATATTTACCGTTAATAAGGATTAGTTAATGATTTAAATACTTTTATCATTATACTCAGATAATCCGTTTACAATTCATATAAATAAACAATATTTGTATTGTTTATATTTTGAAAACATTTCGTCTATTAAAACATTAAAGATAAACCGACCGACATGTACGAATTAAACACTTGACTGAAATAATAATATTATAATTTGATTCATATCAAAAAAATAACGTCACTTCTGTGTACCAGTGTAATACGTATACAAAGACACTTATTGTACCATTAATTATTGAAAAGTTAATTGAAAATTCTATTCATTGAAATATACATTCGATCCTAATGATACTTAAAAAGGATTAGTTAATTGCTTATACACTTAATTAATTATACGCAGATAATCCGTTTAAATAAATGATCTAAATTTGTATTGTTTATTATTTTGACAACATTTCATAAGTTACAAAATTAAAGATACAACAACCGACATGTGCTAATTAAACACTTGACTGAAATAATATCATAAAAAGTGATTAATATAATTTACATTTAATAGAATTAACGTTAATAAAATAAATAAGATTTATAATATACAAATAGTAATGTAAAATGTACAATGTACATTGTGTATACCTTATACGTGCCATTTTTAAAAAAAATATATGAAAGGCTACATTACGGAAAGCTCTTCACGGCCAAGTATGTAAGTAAGCACAAAAATTGTTAAAAACCACAAAATCACATTACTTTGGTTCCATTTCAATTTTTCTCTATTATTTTTAGTTAAAGGTTCATGTTATTTTGTTTGATTGTTGACTTTTCGGTTAATTTACAATTGATAATTGTCAACAAAAAAATTATTTGCTAGTTAATATTAATACATGGTTTCCTCATTTTCATACTAATTGGTACAAAGTTTTATATTAGGAATCTAAAATGTTTTTCTAAGAATAAATTACATAATTTCATGTCAAGCTGGTTATCAAACAGTATCGACACACTTTCAAACTTGTTTCAGTATTATATAAATGTGTAAAATATAAATTCCACTAACATGATTAACATAAAATGTAGCAAAAACTGCTGATTTAAAATAATGATACGCAGAAGTTAAAAATCTAGTTTTATTTTTTTTTTATATTATAATAATTTATTTTATACACAAACGAACCATTTTCGAGGCCCGAAAATAAAAATAGTGTTTTAATTTTTTTTGCAAACTCCACGTATGTCTAGTATCATGCAGCCCTAGCTGTTAGAATCTAGCACCTATCCACTCGTCTGAACTTAAAATATATATTTAACTAAATTTATTTAAAAATAAACAGTTACGATACTGAAAAATACAAATTTTTTTAGACGTTCAATTTGGAAAAATGATTTTTCAAAAATTTCATCGCCAAGCTAACCCTGATGAGCTAGATTGTATTATGTCATATTTGACATAAAATTTAATTTAATATGCATGTATAGTTTATTTTTTTGACTTGATCATTACTTTATTCCCATTAAATGATATGACCTCATCCAACTTTAAAAACTTTTTGAATTAATTACATTTCAAAATTCTAATATAATTTTATAAGTCAGATAAAATAAAACTCGGTCACGCTGTCAGCTCATCTTTAGAATCAAAAATCCAATATTAAATACATTGTGCGTGTTACAATTTACTACACATTAATTGCGTAATGGAATAATTATCGAAGTATCGATTTCTAATCATGTAATGTATGTTGAAAATCTTAAAATGGTTCGAGTGTTTTAAATGAAATTGAAAGGGATAAGTAAATGCCAATATATTGTTTTTTAATTTTTTTTGTCAAAGACATAAAATGTTCCTAGAAATGTATATGACATTGAGTACGTGTCAATTTTTTCAACTTTTTCAACTTTTTTAATTAAAAACTAATCTATAATGGAATATATTTTTAAATATTGAATGCCCTAATCATTAATGTATTACATAAAGCAAATATTAAAAAAAACACAAAAAATAAAAAATGTGCTGTTATTGTTTTTTATTAAATCTTTAATTAACTTTACATGTAAAAATTAATTTAGTTATCCACAATGTGCTTTGCACGTAAATATGCAACTACTTTTATTTGATTGAATATAACAATTAAACCAAATTTGATTTTATCAGTCCATATTAGAAATGTCGTTTTTATTATAACCTCGAGCACAATTTGACAGACGGAATGCTTTGTTTTAGCGCTATTGTTATCTGGACTGTGTATCAAATTTAGTAAAATTTGTATATATTATAATATCATGAATATTTTTGACTGAATTTGAATACACATACTATGTATATTCAGAATTGAAACTTTTTATATTTGACGAAAATATAATCCATAGGTCAACGATTGAATAGACTAACATATGACACGAGTTGAATGTCACAATGTAAATTTTAAGCGTATAAATAAAACTTTAAATATTATTATTATGCTAAAATTTAACAGCTAAATGTTGCTATAATAAAATGACAAAAAATGAAACATTGAAATAACAAAATAAATTAATAAAACGGCGCCGCACTGTCCCCAACTTTTACAGCACTGTAAATTTGTAAATCAAATTAAATTTAAAATATTTTAAAAACATAATAAAAATAAAAAAACATAAATTGATCCATCACAGATTTATAAGTCATTCATCATTACATAATTAAATTGAAAAGTTTACAAAAAACTTTGAAGATTTATCAAATTTGTAAAATTATGTAAAGTAAACATAATTTAATGTGACAGTTGTGTCCATTTTTCAATTTATTGCAATCTTTGATGTCAGTGTGAATTGAATTGGTACATTTCGTACATTTGTATATTATACTGGAATATTGTTTAAAAAATGGGCGTGTAATATCGTGACTACATTGTTACAATTATAACAATAATAAAATTGTTGTCTATTTAATTTGCAACCATTTCAAATCGTTTTAAACTACAAAGTACATGCAATCATTTATCAATTTTAAGTATTTTTAATAAACACGTCGAAATTTATGTGACGACTAGTCGTAATCTAAAGCCAATTAATTAGACGCATTCAATTGCATACGCCCACAATACTTTTACTGCTTTTCAAATATTATCGATATTGTCATAATCAAGAAATTGAATTTAGAAATAGATAATTGTTGGGTATCAATATATTTTACGGTAATTATTAATTTTAAATTGTAATAATTATTTAATTAATTTATATTATAGCTACTAAAAATGTACAACCATTTCATTAACCCAAACTCAAATCAAAACTCAAATCAAAACCCAAATTCAAATCAAAATCAAAACACAAATAATAAACGAAAACGACAAAATTATCCACAATATCCAAATCCAATGGCCAATTATCCACAATACCCAAACCCAATGACGAATTATCCCTTTATATATCCAAATTTTACTCAAAATCAACAGTAATTTTTTTATCAATTTAGTCAATTATTTATATTAATAAAATATTTAGAATGCACCCTTTCAGAAACCCAATAAATGTTAATACTAACATCACGCTTAATGCTGCAACACATCCTGCATTTATAAACCCATTACCGAGGTAACTTATAAACTTAATTTTTTATTTTATTTGTCAGTATTTAATTATCAAAACTGTCAGTATTTATCAGTAAAAAATGCTGAAAATTTAATATTTTTACTGACATCATTTGGATAATATTGAGATGGATTAGTTTCGATCATGATTTAAGCAGATAAAATACAAAAATTTGTCGTGGAACACCCTAAATTACTAAACTGTTTAATAAGCATTATAATTCATAAAGCTAACTATAAGAAACTTAAATTATATAAATCATTTTTGAATTCACTTTATCGACCAGCATCATTAACAATACTGGTTTACATTGTTATTATTATTATTATTAAATAAAATCTAGATTTAATCAAATACCTTATTATCTCGCAAATCCAATAAACAACGGAACGCTTACAACAGAAACGCCTTATAATCTCGTAAATTCAAGAAACAACGGAACATTTACAACAGCAATGTCTTATGATCTCGCAAATCCAAGACATAACGGAATGCTTACAAACGACATACCTTACCATCTCGCCAATTCAAGACACAACGGAACGATTACAACAGAAACACCTTATGATTTCGCCAATTCAAGACCTAACGGAACGATTAATACAGAAATACCTTATGATCTCGCCAATTCAAGACCTAACGAAACAATTACTACAGAAATACCTTATGATCTCGCCAATTCAAGACATAACGGAACGATTACAACAGAAACACCCTATGATTTGGCCAATTCAAGACATACTGGAACACTTACAAAAGAAACACCTTATGATCTCGCAAATTCAAGACATATCGGAATGCTTAGAAACGGAATACCTTATGATTCCACCAATTCAAGACGTAACGGACCGATTACAGCAGAAACACCTAATTTTACTGTCAACAAGTTCTCACAATTTCCTCCTGAATCCATTATATCAAGGTATGTTGATATTTAGCATGATTGTATAAATAATATTATTATTATTATCAAAAATTTTTGGTTATAAAAAGCATATTGTATTTCAAAGTTATCCAAATTACATTTTATTAACGGGGGACAAAATAACTCTGTAAAATGAAAAAATATTTAAAAAGTTAGTTTCTATTGGTTATACATTCAATATTTGGTCAAATTCTTTATTTTATTATAATTACATCAAATCGATAGAATTTAAAAAAATTTTCTAAAATCAAAATAAAATATTCTCTTGAGTATATGAATTTTTGAATAGAATAATACTCCCTATAACCATGACAATAATCTTAAGATGAATCAACTGTGTTTTGTATACTTCAAACGAAAACCTAGCAATGAGAGTTTGTTGTTGAGTCCTACGGGCGCGTGAGGAGGGTTGGCTTCATGTGACATTTTTTTCCTTTTTTGCATAAATACAACTTAAATTGTATACATAAATTTCATATAATGCAAAGTGTCTTTTATAATTAGAATTATGAAGATATGATGTGTCATTTTCAATATCTCATGGGAATAATGAAATTTTATCAACAAAAAAATAAAAAACCATTCAACTAACTCGGTAAAAAATCCATGTTTGCAAAACCCTTTGAATAATTAAATTAAAGATAATTTTAGCGTAAAATTTATTTTATCAAGTCTTTGTAAAGTCAGTTAAAATGATTAATCTTTATCAGTAAAATTTTACTTAATATTTTTCCATGAAAAGCGTGGTATTTGTCTAAAATTTAGTTTTAAGGATTTAATAAAAAGTATTGTCATTAAATATGTAACAAAGAAGAAATGTTGTTAGAAAGCACTATATATTTATCATATTTAATTTTTCAAATCTGAAAACTATTTTCGAATTGAGATGACTAAGAATAATTTAATAAAGCACTATCTATTAATCTTTTTTCATCAATTATTATTAATATTTTTGCCTGAGGCATACTTGAAAAGATTTAATAACTTTTATTTACATGTTAATTTAAATTAAATTTATCAATCATAATAAATTTAAATATTTTGATAAAGCGTACAAAGTATAATCAATTTCAATATGCATGTATTTAAAAATTTATTAAATTTATAAGAATTATAAGAATATTATTAAATATTTAGACGTGTGTTGGATCGTACAATCCTAGAATCTACTCCTTTGTGGTTTGTACATTACATTAACAACTTATGATTCTCTAGAATTTTTAATATAATTGTATTATCTTTGCGATTCTTTGATTTTATTTATACATAAAAGTGTCTATATTGAAATACATATACTTTGATTAAATACTATTGGGATAATTTAATCAGCTTATTTTTATTTAGACAAGAACTCATGGGACAAATTAAGTTGTACTAAGATATTTTTTTTATATCAATTATAATTACTTTTATATTTTATTAATTATAATTATAATGTAACATTATAAACAATTCTTTGGATACATTAATATGATTATAATGTCAAATTTATTGAAATTTAAGAAATGAATGATACTTGATTATGATTTACGTCGTACAGTATGTATTTCATTTATCTTAAAAATACTACATGTATTAATCTTTTGACCAAAAAACTTTTTTTGAAAAAAAACTCAACAGGCTACAATTTAGTCTCACGTCATGAAATAATTGAAATTCATAATAATTTCATTAATAAAAAATTTATTTAGTGACTAATTAATTTTGAACGATTAACGAATTAATAGTGCATGATTAACTTGTAATATATCCATAAAGTAAAATATTTTATAAATCACTTATATTGTTTTTATACAATGTTCTTCTTTGATCAAATCACACTGTGACATCGTTAACTCTGCACGATATCTTGGTCGTGTCTGAAACATTACAAATTGTTTACGATTTGTTTTGTCATGTGAAATTAAAATAACATTGGGTTCAATGCGTTTTCAACCACAAATACAATTTATAACCATTAATATATTCTATTCATTCAACTCCTGCTGTGCGCTTGTGTAATTGTCGTCGATAGATACACAAAAAAGATAGATACGTATATAATGAACACACAATATAGGGAAATTTTTTATATTGATTAATTAAATATTATTTAACATTTTGTATAGAAATACAGTAACACCCGTTTTGAACAGTAAAATAAAGATCAAACTTTTATTTTTACAATTATAATTATAATTGATTTTCACGTAAAATAAGAAATTTTTATTAAAATCTCGAAAAAGCATTGAATTTAAGTAAAAATTAAATTTATCTGATTAACAGCGTCATCAAAATTTTGAAATGACAATTTCAATAATTTTAATCTTAATACTTTACTAAAATCACCAGTTAATTTTTACTAGGGTTGAAAATTTTGAATTAAAAAGTTTCTTAAATAAATATTGATTTTAATTTAACATTTTAACCGGCATACATATTATATTTTGTAAATTTTAAATGCGAAAAAATAATCACATTTATACTACTTAATTTTATTAACAATATTGTAAATGGTGTAAAATAATGTCAATAAATGGAATTTTACGTTTTTATAATGCAACTCTATGGGACACAATAATAATAATGTCATAATTACAATAGATAAATAATAATAAGATTCCAAAATTTTTAAATTTTAAATTTTTGAATTATATGATATGATATAAAAATAATATATTAAATTAGCTGATTTCACACATTAAAACGTACGGAAACATTTTTCATAAAAATTATATTAAAATATCCTGATAAACAGTCTTTTTAAAATTATACATGTAAAACTTATTTTAAACGCTTACAATGTATAATTTAATAATTAATATTTACTAGTATAAAACATAAATTATTCCGTTTGAATGTCAATGATTTCTAACGTTTACCATTTTCTAATTTAATTTTATATCAGGTATTTCTCATTTAAACAATAATATTTCATTGTCTTTACATGTAATTTTATTGCTTATATACTGGTAATTTTCTTAAGAAATGTTGTTAGAGGTTCACAAAAATTCTATTTCATGATTTAGAGTTAAATGTCTTGTGTTAAAAATGAGAAAATAATCATTAAATTTACTGATACTGTACTATGCAGTTGTTTGGGTCTATTGGATTTAGAATTTATGATAAAGTTTGCTATTTATCAAAATATAATGATTTTAATTTATGCTATATAAAATGTAGTTAAAACTGATGAAATAAAAATAATAACTTAATTTTAATTTAGAAATTCAGTTTATAACGAACTTGGATTAAATTTAAATCCTTCTCTACAAGACATTATACAAATACCGAGCACAAATAATTACCGTAATTTTATATTATTAAATTTTATACATGTTTTATTCTGATTATAATTTTTAATAATCTATGATTATTATCATTATTTACAAACATTGATAAAATTAAAACAAGTCTTAAATTATAAGTAAAATAAACTACTTATCAATTAATATTAAAATGTAGATTATGTGCCTCTCAAAATATCCAATAGTAGATACCAAAACAGTCGAGGTAATTTTTAATTTTACGACCATGAGAATTATTATAATCAATAAAAATGTCCAACACTAAAATTATTTCAAATAACAATAGTTTTCAGTTTTTATCATTTTAAAATATTTGTCATTAACAAGACATTTTTAGTTTTATAATTTATTTTTAGTGCATTACATTGTACATTGTATTCATTAGAAAATGAATGTAAAACATTTATTTCACGTTTTAAACAAAATTTCAAAATTTCGTATATTCTTCAAATAATAATAAGATACATTTATTAAAAATTAAAAAAAAAATTAATTAATTGTAATATAGGATCACCAAAACGTAAAAAGCCAAAAAAGGAGAGACATCCTAGGACAGTTTATGTCCAAACACAAATTGATGCCATGGAAGAATGGTAAATTTAATATATTTTTATACCGTAATTAATCTTTACATGTATTTTTGAAAATTTATAAGTTTTTATAGGTTTGCTAAATGCGAGTATTTGGCATTAAGCGATAGAGCGAAATTAGCCGCATCCCTTGGATTAACCCAAACTCAAGTCAAAATATGGTTTCAGGTATTTTATTTTTATTTTACATTATATTTGATTCGTCGTTGTATGATAATATTCATTTTTCAAAATTAAATATAAATGTATTGATATTCTCAAATATTGTGAATATTATATTTGTTTTAAGTTCAACTACCAGTTTTCCAACTAGATAACTAAATATTTCTAAAATTGGAATGAATTAAGTTAGAAAAAATTGTTAAAACAAAGTGTCTAATATTCTAGATCTGAATTGAGGGTCAAATGAGTCAAATTGAAATACACAATAAAATATTTTTTAAATGAGATTCAAATTAATGAGAGTAATGTACTTTTTTATAAAATGCGCTGATTTGATTTTGGAATATTCACAATTTTATCAGTGACAAGCTTTAAGCACAAAAATTTAAGCTATTATTCTAATAACGGAAATTATGTGAAATACCTTCCTACGGACTTTCTGTTGTGTAATTTTATACCAAAAACTAAGTTTGTATAACCTGGTAAAATTCTTGTCAAATAATTTATTCTGCAATGTTTCTTTTATTAATAATGTTTTGTTTTCCATTTAATGTCATCTTAAATTCACAGCGTGATGCATTCAACACGTCTGTCCAATTTTAACCACAATCTCTTATTTTATGAATCATTAAATAGTGATTCAGTATCAAATTAATGTTTCATATTTAAATTTGGAAAGTGTCCTTTAGAATAGGAAATGTTTATATAATAATTTTTATTAAAATGATACATTGTATTGTATAAAATAAGTATTATAATATTTATTTTAATCAGATGATAAAAATAATTATACTCATTGATAATTATATTTTTATTTCATTTCGGACATTTTTAGTTAAATCAAGGACTTTTGACCTTTTTATCAGCATCACCCATCGCTATTAACCCATAAATGACTAATTGGTATCAACTTACATTAACTATTGCAGAAATTGTATTTTGAATCAAATTTTTATCATATTTTCAACCTATAATTTAGAATAAAAGAGCGAAAAAAAAGAAATGCATGAAAGCAGATCCTAAATGAAAATGTTAAATTTTAAACATTGTAAATAGTTAAATGTAAATTATTAAATGTTGAAATTAATTGTTATCCTTACTTATATAATATGATATGCAATATTTGTTTGTGTGTGTGGTTTACCGTTTATTTCAAGAACTACCAGTCTTAGAATTTTATAAAGTCCACATTTCAATTACAGTTTTTTCCGGGACATATAATAAGATAAATTTCAACCTCTCAAACTCACATCTTACGGGTCAAAAACCCCGGTTGTCCCTTTTTTTGAAAATCAAACGAGTTAGAGAGAATTTATATATATTATTAGATATAAATACAAAATATCAACCCCAGAAATCTACGCATTTCCAGTGCAAAATAATTTTTAATATATTATCAACCAATATTTTTCAAATTTTTCGATTAAAATAAAAATGAAAATGTAAATCTAAATTTCAAAAAAAATGTGCATTGAACGTCTACACATTTCCAATAAAGAAATATGAGTGAAAATCTATATAATTTATTCCTTCCTAATTTTTTTCAATGCTACGCAATTTTTAAATTTCAAATTCTCATTTCCAAAACATTTCGTTAAAAATTTAAATTAAAACTACGACAACGATTACTAAAAATAATACAACTTTGTTAATATCATTTTTATATTTATTACAATTATTTGCAATATTAATAAAATTCACCTAAAATATGTTTATAAAGTGCTGATTCCGTTAATCATTGATACATAATTGGTTCATAAAAGTTTAAATCAGATTTTATTTATGGGAAATTTAAAATATTTTAATTAAAAAGTTAAATTTTTGACTGCCCCAATTGCACAAATTGGATTTAAACTTTCGAAATCTCAAAATTTCCATCTCTTTGGATAGATTCAAGTTTTTCATACTATACCAAATTTACATTATTATTTATGTTTGTAATTAAAGCATGTTAAAATGATGGCTTTTTTTACAAAATGACTTAATTTAAATTTTGTGGTTGATTTATTGTGCAATGAAATATACCATTTTACGTCAAATTGAAAAAGTATATATCAGATTTTATTCAAGGGAATTTAAAATATTTTTATCGAAGTTACATTTTTGACTTTGATCGCTTTCTCAAAATGAATTTAAACTATCTCAATTTCAAAGTAAATTTGTATCAATGAGTAAAGTAGCTTTACGATTGAATTGGTGGAAAGGTTGTGCCCCCTGAATTAGACCCTTTAAAAAATTGACACACTTTCGTCGTGTAATAGCCCCTCGTCACTTCTCTAAGACACTGACTTGAAAATTTCAATTTAACACAAAATAGTTATGATATTCAAGAATATAATTTTTTTATCAATATGGAAAAATGAGGCCTCATTTAACAAAAATTTGGTCGAGGCCCCTGAAGAGGGGTCTCGGTACGGTAGATTCGGAAATACACACCAGTACACAATACAAACTTCAAATTTTTATTATTCTTGTATAATTTATATAAGTATACAAAGATTAAGACGAGTATTCATTGTATTATTAAATATTCTAAAAGGTTGAAAAACGAGTTCAAAAACCTCAAATAGTTCAGTAGCCGGAGGTGGTATATGACATACAATTCTACTCCTAATTAACATATGAAACTTTAAACATATCAACCCACTTTTAGACTAGTAAATTACAATTGTCTTTTGTGTTATTCTCTAGTTCATAAATGTTGAGATGTTTGACACATGTACCACTTGCTGTTAAACTTTAACTTAAAGTCATATTCTTAACATTAATTTAATTTCAAATGATTTGCGTTTAATATAATGTATACTGCTGATCAAAATGCAAATCAAAAAATAAGGTGAAATTTAAATTTTAATATTAAAAGAATATAGTAAATTAATATGTAAGAATAGTTTTATGACATTAATATGACAGGTTGAACTATTCTGTTTACAACAGTGTTTTCCAACATTTTAAGTGTCATGCCCCACTTTTATCCTTACGAAATTTCTACGCCCCACCATAATTTATAACAAATATTTCCATGTGGTGTCCAAACAAATTTTTTTTATGTTTATATATTACTGCGAGAAAAACTGGAGTAACATTAAAATTTAATATACAATAAACCGAATTAATTTGTGATTTTTCAGTTTGGTGTAAACATTTTTAGTCTATCAAAAATATGCGAATTTACCAAATTTTAGTTTATTTAGTTATCATTGCTATAACTTTACCTGGTAAAGTTTACCACTGTGTTTCAATAGTAGTTATAAGTTATAACTTTAAAGTTAAATGTGATAAATTCCTGATATAAATGTGATGTGGTCAATGATTATTGATCATCATTGTAATTAAAAACGCATGTAAAAATACCTCTAAAAATATATGTAAATTTTAATAAAAATTGAGCTAATCAATGAATTTGTAACAATAGAAAATCATTGATATTGTCCAATCAATTCATCAACTCAATCAATTCCAAGACCAATCAATTATTTTGTTTTCTAAAATTTTTAAAGCCCCACTAAAATTTTCTAAGCCCCACGTTGGGAATCACTGGTTTACAATGTACAAATGTGTGTCAAAATAAAATTTAAAAAAACTTAAAAAATATTACAAAATGTTGAAAAATTTAATAATAAATATCTTTATTTTACAATCTAATGGATTCGATATATTACCTAATCGACTTTAAATACTGCAAGATTTTTGAATTTGAAAATTGAATCAATAAATTGGCGTTATAAATACAAAATCGGATGTCATTTATGAAAAATAAAAATTTAATACTTAAGTTAAAAATTGATTTGATTAAAAAATCATTAGATATTCATATACCCAATGTGATAAATTTTCATTTTTTAGTTACCTTATAATTAAAATGTCATTTGATGCACTTTAAAAATGCTAATTATTTAATTAGTGTAAAAGTCAATAGTCATTTTATTTTGATTTGAATTCAGCAGTGTACCATGAATGAGCTAGTAAAGCGACTCTCGACATGGCACACGGGCCATTTATGACCATTTAGAAAATTTTTGTGGCCCACGATTAGTTTTAAAAATTTTATTATTTATATTAAATGCATTACTACAAGGTACATTTTTCATAGTAAAAATGTTAAAAGTGTGCGCTAAAATAACATTTTAAACATACATTGGATAAAATTGTATATAAATAATTTAACCATAATATCATTTGGAATGATTTTTCCATTCAATGAAATAAGTTGATATAATGTGTAGCTTTATGTTAAGTGGACTGTTTATTCAAATTTGACTATGCGTGCTTTTTGTTATATGAATTTAAAATCCATAATTAATTTATTTATATTTATTACAATGAATATTTATTTTATTTGTATTGAAGTTACAGGGTTAACAGTCAAAATTAGAAAATAAAAATTTTAAAATAACCTTTCACAAATGTAACGCTTTATTTTATATTAACGTCACCATTTATTTAAAAAGCTAAGAGTGTTCGAATTTTTAAATACACCAATTCAAATAAAAAGTTTATGAATCATACGTTTATCATACGTTATGGTAACATTCATGAAATTTAATCACAGCACGTTAAATATTTCTGTCAAAAACGCATTTTATTATCCAATATTTAATTCTTTTTCAAAATTTTGACTTTTCAATTTGTCTATGAATGAAAAGTACTGTATGGTTGTTGTCAGAAAATAGGCCATCCCTCATTGACAAGATTGGTCGCTTTGCTGGTACCAGCAAATTTTTTTGAAATATATAAATGACTAATTTGTAAAATGTAAACAGAATACAATGATGCTTGTGAGTTTCACCAATTTTTAATATTTAGAACTTAGTACCCTGGAAAAGGGGACTTTTCCTTGATGGTTCCTAGACTTTTATTTTTTCAATGGATTAAGAGTTTTTTCTCGTTAGGTTTGGTAAAATCGAAGTTTTCAAAAAATGTAGAAAAAGAAATTTTACCTTAACTTAAGGTTTAAGGCTAAATTTAATTTGAGTGTGTGGTTGAATTAAGTGGATTTTGAAGGGTATTTTTAAATAAAGGGCTTGAAATGGTATTTTTTATTAAATATTATTTAAATTTATTAATGGTAGAATAAAAGTGGGATTTTTAAAATAATACTTAAGCGGTTGTCTAGGCTTTGGGATAAAATCTCACATCTGGAAATTCTGCAATAATATATTTTACAAAAATAAACTAATTTTTTAATTTTGATGGTAATAAAAACAGAAATGTTGGTACTCATACCAGCCCGTTCTGGTAATAAAAAGTTTACCAATAATGCTGATAACAACTTTGCTCATTGACATTCATTATTGACGAGTTTTATTGTGTGTATGGTTCTTCATTACATAAAAGTTTAAGAAATAATGGTAAAATTTCAACTGTTTTAACTCAAAGAGCGTAGGTAATACAACTAAATAAGGATATGAAAGAATTGATTGCAATCAATTATCCTTAAATATATATAAAACCAATTGAAAATATTGAAATAATTTAAAATTAATGTTCGAATGATAAAACTACAATTTTAATTTGATATGACTTGCACATATTTTTACAAATTTAGATTTATTTGTTAAGTATCAATAATTAATATGAAATATTTTCATCGTATCAATTATATCAGTAAATGTGATCTTATCGCAGTTTAGATGTGACAATTATGATAAAAAATTCATTTATATTATTATTAACCACCACTATTATATTAAATATTCATATACACCAGGGTTCGGCAACCAGTGACCCACATAATAATTTTGGTGGGCCTATGAGTAAATATGTAAATTATTTATTTTTAAAATTAAAATTTTTTAACTTTTAAACACTGTTTTAAGCATTTTCAAAACATTAATTAAAATTGAAATGTATCACGTGTAAATTTTCAAAAAAGGGGCCCGTGAAATTTTTTCATATAAAAAAATGGCCCACAAATGCCAAAGGTTGCCGATCCCTGATATACACAAAAGTATATAAATGACCAAATGTATGACAACTTTTTTTGAAGTAATCAATGATATTATTTTCAATAATTTCTATTAATTAATTCCAATCCCTGCAAACTAAGCAATCCATAAATTCAATCCAAAAGATAGTATATATGAACAATATTAGCTCATTTAATAACATGATAAAAATGTAGTAACTATTTATTACAAAACAGATTCTGCTTACATATATTTAGTAAAATTAATTCATTTAGAGTTTTTCTAAAAATTAATATTAATTAAATATGTTTAAATAATTATAATTAATTATTTTAATAAGCCAAATAGAATGAAATTTTAAGACACTTTTTTGTTTCATTAAAAATGTACAACTTAATTTTAATAATAAAAATTATCTGAAAAATACTGTAGTAAGCTCAAATTTAATATGGAATTGTTATTATTTCATAATCAAAATCTCAAAATTTTGTTATAATATAAATAAACTCTGAAATAAAGTTCATTAATATGTTTGCAATTTATACAAAGTTGTGCACTGACATACGAGTTATTATGCAACTCAATAAACACTATTGTGCAACTAGATACAGACTACTGTCTTTTCTCAATTATAAGCAGACCCCTGAAATACAAATTTTCAGTGAAATTTTTTAACTAAATAAAATTTGAATATAAGCAGTTTCTGCTTGTATTCGAAAGAACGAACTTTAAACAAAAATTAGACAACATATCAATTTATTTCTAAAAAATAACTTCCTTCATACAATAGAATGTCTAATTTATAAGTTTATACTAATTAGAAAAAAAATTTTAGTGTATTTTTTATATTTTTCAAAATCTGCTTAAAAGTCTGATTGTTTTTGATTATAAGCATTTTTCCTTCTACTCTCGAATATAAGAAGGCTTCTTATAGTCGAAAAAAGAAAGTAGTGTGCATTCATATACGGACAATTATTTTAAATGTATTTTTTGAATAACTTTATTTACAAAAAGTTCCTTAAATTTAATTGTTAGTGACTTGTTTTCAAAGTTTTTATTACATTGTATATATTTTTAATTAAATTAAAAATAAATTTCTTTCAACGCCGTTCAAACATAAGACCAAAACGATTAAAAATATACAAAAAATTAATTTTTCTAGATAGAATATTGTCTTGCCTTGGGAATGAAAGAATGTGCCTGTTGACAGAACATCCTAATTGTTAAATCGTAATTATTGAGTATTTTCCTTAATTTTGCAATTATTCCATAGCTTTTCTTGTTGGTTAACATAATTAAATTATAATATACTTAAAATATATAAAATGTAATGACAACTTTGAAAATATTTCATGAATAATTTAATTTAAGCAACATTTTGTAAGTTAAGTTATCAAGAAAATGTATTTAAAATAATTGTCCATGTCTAGTTCACAATTCAGAATTTTATTTGAAATTATTATTTTTTTAAATTTTAATTCTCGGTAATTTGTGTTCATTCAGACATTAGTTGAAGTTTTTATTAATGTAAAAAAACAGCTGATATTTGTGACGTGTTTTCTGTATTGGTGTAACCAAAAGGCATATAAATGATACCAACAAAAAGGCATATGCTAAATCTAGTCAAATAATTTACTAGTTAATTTTTTATAATAATTGTTCTATAGGTAAAAAAACTGAGAGTGGTAATGAGAGAACATTTATGTAAAGATTTTGCTAAGGCTAGTCTGAGGGGATTAATCAACTTGATGTATTCATTTTTTTACTGTTTTAATACGCAATTGTTTAGTTAGCCCGGAAAAACCAAAAGAACTATTCGAAATGCTGCGGCTCAGATATACCCAATGGAGGAAATTTATATTCGCAAAATGAAGGTTTTGAAGAAACCCAAATTTAGCTGTAAGTTTTTCTATTCAATTTTGTATATAAAATATAGTGGCTACTTTAATGGATATTCATTCTGATAAATATAATCCCGTTGAAACTGCTGATGACGCAATGGGAAGGAAAGTTGATTGAAAAGGAAATGGGACCTTGGTTATGAAAATTTACAAATTGATGGTGATCGATATGACCGCCAATTCAAAGATTGTATAAATAAATTTTTCAATTTACATTTTTTAATATTTATAAAAGTTAAGCCGGAAAGTGTACTTGTACTACAAATAAAATTCTATATCTCATCTACTTGATAAACTCTTTCATTTAAATAAAATAGTGTTTCAAAATGTTTGATGGGAATTAAAAATTTAATCACTTTATTTATTATTTTATATTAATAAAAGCGTAGAATTAACAGCACGCTTAAACAGTCACTACTCTGACATGAACGTAGAATAGAGTTGTAAGAGGGCAAAAAATGGTTGTTTTTAATCAATGGCATAAACGACACGAAGTTAAACATTTAATTATATAAATATTTGTTCTAACGACTTTCGAAAAAATAATATTTGAATCATGTTTCCAAATGTACATTTCACAAATTTTCCACATATTATTAGATTTTTTTAATCCTTGCTCAAGAAAATTGACATTTTCATCTTTTTACAATAATGAATCTTTCTAAAATTTGAAAGTATCATATATATTTACTAAAGCTGCGTAATTCCTGTCTTATTTGTTTCTTCTTCATCGTTTATGGTTTGGTGATAAATAACTACTTATTTTTATTTATAGCACTATGATGGTAATCTAATCATTCTGAGGTCGACTCTAATAGTAGAAAACCCATGTCACCTTTTATAGAAATTTTAAAATTATTTACAATTAATCTGGCAAGTTAACCTTATGTTTTATTCATGTGCTAATTACAATTCATCTTTCTCGATATCAAATGAGTAAATATTGTACTGCTATCAAATCACCGAAGAAATATTATAATACATTTACTAAACTATTCAGTATCAGATTATGGTACACTACAACAACGTTTCTCAATCTTTTTTCCACTGTGGACCTCCATACACCAACTTTTCTCAAATGGTGTTATTTTATCTTAACAAAACTAATGTACCAACTTTAATTTTAATAGTTATCCTATATAATATTATATTAAATATAGGCTATATTGTATCTATAATACTCCTAGTTTGTCCGTTATCCTTTATTTCAATAACCAAGAGTTCCAGAATTATAACAAACACAAATTATTCCAATAATAATAAATAATACAAGTCATTTTTTTCCGGGGAAAAGTAAAATAAATTACAATATCACATTTAATTATTAAAATATAAAACAACTGACTATTGTTTTATTACTAGTCCATTTCTCATAATTGCAAATGAAAAACAAATGAGAAACATGTGTTTTTTAAAATAAGAAAGATGAGAATTCTTCTCTTTTTGCTATTAAAATGCGTAAAAAACGCAACATCTGACAACATAATGTGATATGACTAAGGCAATGTTTTACCATGTCAATAACACCTAATATAGATGTATACCTGTTTAATTTTAATTCGATTAATTCATTATATAATCCATACATAGATACAATTTGACCATTCATGTTTGTATTAATCATTTTACAGTCAAACAGCATTAAAGTTTAGAGGTTTTTCAAATTACCTACAATTATATTTATATATTTAACATTGTTTAAATCGGTTTCATCCAACATCATAAATATTAATTCATCTTTACTACACGATTTTATCCTTTCAATTTCTTTCAAATATACCTAATCGGTTTTACCACGACAATTGTTTTCAAATGGTAGCGATTTGCCCATGTTGGTAAAAAATTCCTTCAAGTTTTTGTTGTTTAACTTGTATAAGGTCTAACGAGGCAAAAAGTTCTACTAT
>LWCA01001070.1:0-12606 GCA_001642005.1 Intoshia linei | reverse complement strand
TCAATTTGTCTCAGCGGCGAATCTTTGCAGATATGCATTGCAATGAAAATAATAATTAATGGAAAATCATCAACAATATTTGATGTTGTGCAATCGGTTATAACAATGTATGGTATCTCGTCAAGAATAAAAAGTCATATGTGATACCACATCAACCAATACCGAAAAAAAATCATGTGTTATAAAGAAAATGACAGATGTTATGCCTCATTTGATTTACCAACCATGTAGATTACATGTTGTTAATAGAATACTACAAATTTATCTCACATTTAAATTTCCGGTTAATATATATATAATATATCCTGTAGTTTTGTTGAGATTCTCAAAATTAATTTTTTGCTGTGGTTACCACATTATAAAGGAGCAGGTATAAAAATTAAAAACCCAAGGAGCAGTAGGAACGATTATTCAGAGTATCTGGATTATGTGAGGCAGTAAAATACCGAAAACCTTAAAATTCAAAAAGGGTACACATTTTTAAGGTCATTTTTTCTAAAATTTTATTTTTATGGGTTTTAAAGTACCCTCTTCAAGGTAGGGGTGGATTTTTTTCGAATCGAAAATTTTGTAAAATATGAACAGCCCTAATGTACATGTGTATGATGTCATTATCATACAACACATGTTTTCCTTTAATTATATAAAAATGAATGTTTCTGTATGTGTTTACAATTTAATTAAAAAACTAAAAGTCCAATATTTAATAAAATTGATTTTCTCATACATTTTTTTGAGGCTGAGGTTTTAACGCAAATTTCATTTTCAGTAATTTAGTCCTTCAGGGTCACAAACCAAAATGACCTTTTTTTAAAAATTAAATGAGTCATACAATTTAAAAAAACAAATTCTGGAGCAGTGGATGGACACAACTAAGTTCGTACAAATTTAATTCAAATCTATTTTCATTAAAAACATGTAAATAAACGAAAATAAAGTATTAGATTCTAAATTAATATTTAAATAACCAAGTTAATTTTTAATCAATATGATAAATGTAAATTTAAATCTCCTTGAAGTTTATATCCGTATATTGAATACCCAATTAAATTATTATGAATTAAACGTTTAAATTACCCAAAAGTATATATTCAGTAATCAAATAGCACCTTGCCTCATCATATACTAAAGCACACAAAGAAATTACATTTTCGTGCAAAAGTTGAGATAAAATGAGGCATTCCTTTTTAAACATGCTCTAAAATGAATACAATTAAATAATGAAACAATTGCATTCATTACAAATGTCATTCTATCGGAAAAGTTTTTAAATGTTTTTATTGCAACCTTTAGCCATTCATTTCCTAAAAAAACCTCTCCAGAGTGAACTGATCCAAATTCCCCTTCCCCCAGCTTTTTCTTTAAAACGACATCACAAATATTCACTTTTTTAGTTGGTAAGATCATTTCAAAGCAAGTATCGGCAATGCCGTATTCCTTACCATTGTTGAGAATGTGTCTCATTCTAAGTAAAAATTAGATAAACTAAAAATATAATGCTACCTTTTGATGTTTATTACCAAAATAGCCAAAATAATTATTAAAACAATAGATATTACAAACAAACTAATGTACATGATAAAATCTGAACGAGACCAATCAAAATATTTTCGAAATTTAGTCATTCCATAATAGTTTTTGACGTCTAATTTTAAATTTTTATATTTCATGTCACGTTTTACCAAATGATTTTTCCAAATTTTCTTTAAAAATTTCATATATACTATTTGAAACTATTAGACCTTTTTCAATCTGTTTTACAACTAGTTTAGAAGATAATTTTCCATCATTTCCAAAATATTTCTGTTTGTGTATTCTATATTTAAAATGTCAATATAAATTTGATTTTTCTTAACATTAATTTGTAATTATTTTTAAATTCAAATCGACAATAAATTACAAATCGACAAAAAATATAGATTCATCCAAATGATTCTCATTGACCATTCTATATTCGTGAAATTTTTTGTACAACTTTTCTGCAATGTATTCAACTCTAGTGTATTCCTGTTTCTCCTAAAATGTACAAGTAATATGTTTCGATTCTAGTTATACCAAATGTATAGATTAAATCTATAATCAAATTAAATTTTTAAATGTATGACCAGAGAATTGATTTAGTTTCGAACAACTACACGGTGTCGTACAATTTATACATAGTACAGAATATTATTCACCCAGGAAGCGGAGAGGGTCAGTATTACTGTCCCAGTATCAACGCACCAAAATGTTTCCCCTAAATCTTGTTAATATGAATTGGTTATTTTCCTATTACAAATCCCTATTCCAATAAATACTAACAGGTTTGCTCCATATGTATTTAAAGCTTCAACAATTAGTTTGTATATATTATATTTACTGGTATAGATGAAACAATTATTGTTTTATCAATATTTGCCGTCATTTCAGGTTGTATATAGCGAGCTGTCCAGACCCAGATGTATCTGTTTTTAAAATCCATATTCTAAAAATAATGATCAATACTTGTATTAAATTTTTCAATTGTAAGTAATATTTTGAATTTTCAGATTATAAATGAAAATAATAGATCAAATTTTATAGTTTATTTCAAATTGTACCGCTTAAAGCGGTTCGTTACCAATTTTTCGCAAATTGGCAAATTAAAAAAAAGTTTATTAGGGTATTATAAAAAAATATATAAATAAGGGTATTTTTAAATAATTTAAAAAGTGTAATTAATATTTAGTACAGCACATAACGGACCGCATTAAAATGGTCATTTTGTGGCCACATTTGATCTATAACTTAATATTATGCAATTAGATGGATATAATAGGTGGCGAATAGAGTTCTATAACACGGATCAAAGCATGATTCAGTAAGATCCGAAATTTGTATTTGGATTAAATTTAATGAAAGACTGTTATTGATGACTTTAACACATAGATGCTTAGGGTCGTGTTGAAGTCATTTTTTAAGTTTGCTTTCGGGTCGTCTTTCGCACCATGTTGATGAACTCTAATGAATCCGATAGTGATATCTGTACTAAATCACTGAAATCACATGATAAGTTTATAACTTTTGTACTTTACAAAAAATATTAAGCTATACCAAGCACCTATAATTTAATGTATGATGTTTAATTTTGTTTATTTTTACGTTTATCCTTACTTACTTACTGTATATACATAATTATTAACATCCTAACTTATATAATATGCTACGCGATTTTTGTTTGTGTGTGTCTCTGTGTGTGTTACGCTTTATTGAAATAACTACCAGTCTTAAAATTTTTTAAAGACCACATTTCAATTACAGTTTTTTCCGAAAAGTATAATAAGATAAATTTCAACTTCCCAATTTCACACCTTACGGGTCAAAAACCACAGTTGTCCCTCTTTTTAAAAATCAAACGAGTTGGATAATTAATAAAATTAAATACGCTGATACGGATTTTAAAATCATAAACATTATCATAAATTTAAATTAAAAAAAATTATATCTTCAGGGCCAAAAAGCATTTTAGTATTCATATTTTTTTTCCGAAATATTTTATTAAAACAAAAAATGTGAAATAATTAACGGTCCGAAAATTAAAAAAAAAAAATATTATTCTGATAGAGCTTATTCTATTGATATAAATACAAAATTTCAACCCCTGAAATCTACGCATTCCCGATAAAAAATAATTTTTAATATATTTTTAATCATTACTTAAAATTTCAAATTCTCAAATATTTCCATTAAAATAAAAATTGATAATGTAAATATTGATCCTACAATTTCAAAAAAGATGGCATTAAACGTCTCCAATAAAGAAATATTGGTGAATATTTATATAATTAATTCTTTCGCAATTTTTGATTCTCATTTTCAAAACTTTTCGTTTGAAATTTAAATTAAAACTACAACAACGAATTGCTAAAAGTAATTCAACTTTGTTATTATCATTTTTATATTTATTACATTATTTATTATATTATTTATGCATAGCAATATTAGTAAAATTCACCTGAAATATGTTTCTAATTCAAGCCCCCATTTGGGTGCCACTGGTCTAAGGTGTATTCTAAGACAAATTGATTTTGCGTTAAATTAATATAATTAAAAGGCAGACATACAACTAAAGATAAACTACCATTTTGTGAGTGGGTGTGAAGCAGATGCAGTTTAAATTATCATGGGCCGACATAATATATAATTCTAATATAATAATGATAATCAGCACAGTTATAATTAAAAAATTCTAGAAAGTTACATTGTCATTAGCCATTTTATAAATTTGATAAGCCAAGTCTACTGATTTTAAATCCAAATGTATGTAAAACGCTTTATTTTTTTTAATTTCTTCAAACCACTAAATAAAATTAAATTATGGTATTAGCATTCTGATAACTACAAAATTAATTACATAATTTATCGGACAACTTTCGAGGATATTATAAATACTATTGGGTTTACACCTAAATATTTTGTAAATTGAAAAATTTTCTAAGTCTTTGTATATATTTTCAACATTTTGTAGATGATTTTTAATTTTCGTAAAATCTGATATAATTACTGTTTTATATACAGATGAAGAAGAGTTTGATTCAATAATATTTGTTATAAGGTATTGTCTCCATTTTAATCTAATAAGATGCAATTAAAACTTATTTCTTTTTAATTTTGTAATACCTTATGTCTCCAAAAGTAACCATTGCTTGAAAATGATTATGTGTGTTCATTTTCCGGTTAATATTGAAACATTGAGGGTTGAATGTAATGACTGGTAAGTAATCAAGATAATTGATTAGTTGAATTATTTTTTCATCAATGATGTGCACAGCTTTAGGCTCAATACTTGTATCATCAACTAAACTTACAATTACTTACCAAACATTACTGGGTGGTGCTTAGTCCTCATTTTAAAACGATAATAAAAATAAATTGACTTTTACCAAGTTGGTAGTACCAACCCGTTTAAGCCCTATGATTTAAAAAATATAAATTATTTATTTTCAACGTAATGATTTGATTTTTGTTTTTACTACTTTGCTTTAATTTTATTTAAAAATTAATGAAATTATCTTTTTGTTTAAAGTTTCGCAAAAATTAAATTTTAAGTAAAATTAACAATGTTCATTGAACAAGCATTATTTATAGTTTGTCTTACTTATAATTCCGATAGTTTTGTTCATTTCATGTAATAGTTTCATGTTAAGTTCGTAAGTACTTAGATTAGTCCATTTAACACACTCCATGTATCCTAAATGTATTAATTAGATTGATAATTCAACATAATTGTATAATTTCAGCTAAATTGTAATGTATTTTGAAACAACCATAATTAACATTTTGATGAAAATTGTCCTTTTTGAGATTACCTAGTGGAATTCTTCTTAAATTCTTATCACGTACAACCCATTACATTTGAATAATATAAAAAAACTATTTTATGAAATATTTCCAAAAAATTTTTCAAGGCCTTATAATTCTCGGTTTGGACACCGTTGGAAACTACTCATCTAGATCAAGAATTGACAAACATTTCTCATCATGAATAATCATTTACCGTATATAATTGTCAAAATATGGGATAGATATTCGATTCATCCTGAAAAAGATTACCAACCCCTTCAAATACAATAATATATCTTATTACTCACAATATCTTTTCCAATTTTCTCACAATCTTGATTAGTAAATAAAACTAGTTTATACTTTGATTTGGTAGATTTATATTCCATGTACCATTTATTGCTGTCTTCATTAATAAAACTTCCATAAGTCAAATATTCACCAATTTTAGGTTCTGTATTAGCTAATACCTTTGAAAAAAAAATATATCCATTTTTAAAAGAGGAATACATTTGATTATGATTTGAAAAGGCGACGTGTACGACATTGTTCTCATTGTCTGATTTTTGAGTATCTACAAATGATTCCCAAAATAAAAATAATGGACCATTAGAAATTCCTGATTGTATGCCGATTAGATGTTTATTAAATTCACTTAAAATATTTTTAAATTCCTTTTTTACTTTGCACAAATAATAAGGTAAATTATAGTATTGCAATTCATCATTCAAAATATCCAAATCTTCATTTGCATAATTTACAATTACGTAAATGTATATTTCATTTGATCCGGAAAAATTTTTACAGTTTTGATAATTTATAAAATCAAATTGTTGAGCAGTTTTGAAGTATTGTCTATATGACCATTTTTCAAATAAAAAGTTTAGTGTATTTAATTTAGACAGACTCCTATCAGTAGGTCTGATTATGTAATTATATTGATACTGATGTATGTACAGGTAACTTCTAAATAGTATTGTTTATCACAAATCAATGAAACTGCATTTATATTGGTTTATCGGTGGTCCCAGCCGTTTGTATAATCATATACATCTTTCAAGTTAAATTAATATTAAACAAGACTACTAATAGTTTTGTTTAATTATTGCATCTAGATTCTAGGTGGCTCATTTAAATCAACACACCATCAATGTTAAAGTTTCAAAGTGAAAACTATCACAGAAAACGAAATTTACGTGGTTGCGTAATTTTTAGTTTTTGTTTCATTTTCATTAAAATTATTTTCAAAATATTTATTGTAAAAATTCAATGTACGTTTTTGCCCGTCAAGACGCATGAATATGATAAACTTTGAATATGTCGAAGTATATATTATTCGAATAAGTCTTAAAAACTACATCGAATAGACAAATTTATACAGCTGTATGTTCCTTAGTTTTTATTGGATATTCATTTTAATAAAATTATTTTTGAAAATATTTAATGTAAAAACCTAATATACGTTTTTAACCGTCAAGAAGGCAATTTTAATATGTCGAAGTATACATTATTCGAATAAGACTTAAAACTACATCGAATAGACTAATCTATACAGCTGTAATCTAATATTATATACATAAAATATTTTTACACAGATAATTTAAAATTATACAAGTTTAAATTAGTTTAAATTAAGACATACATTTTAGACGTGTGGTGATAGTACATAAAATTGCAGTCGACAGCGAAAGGGTTAAGATGCCAATTTCAATGATTTTAAACTCTTATAAATCATAATTACGAAAAAACTGTTCTAGAATTATACTTTTTGAATTTTAGGCTCCAAGCATTATTTAGAATCTAAGTGATAAATCTCAGTCTTTCCCAAATGGGGGGCTTGGCCCCACCACGGGGCTTAGTGAGTCTAAGGGGTCGCAGATTTAAAAACAATTTTAAAATTGAATTGGAATCATTAACATTAATTTGATTTAATATTTAATTAATATATTCTTGAAATTCGGATTAATTTTGGATTATAATAAATTTAAATGTTATTAACCCTTACGAGTCAATAACACATATATAAACAAATAAGAACAATCATAACTTTACAATTGTTTGTATACTAGACCCTAGTTACCAAGGTGTCAACTATATTAAAGTATGATTTATAACGAAAATAAAACCAGTAATATTAATATTAAAAGATAAAATTTTTTTAATCGCTGTTCTAATAATATAATAAACATATTCACTATTTTGTACTAATTGATCTTCTCTAAAAATATTTTTATACTGGTAGGGGGGTCGAAAATATATTTTTTTGGAAACCACTGACTTAGATAATTTGTAAATATGAATACTAAAATCATGTAAAATAAACATTATAATGACAACACAGCATATAATTAATTAAATTATATCAGTATTTGTAAGGTACATATATTGTATATAACAGTAAAGTTTTTTCATTTAACTTGACATCAAAATCACGCTATTGGGAAACTCTGGTCTAAAATGTATATGGCACCTGGAATTGAAGTACAATGTGTATAATATACATTGCACTATTTGTATATGCAATATTATGCTGTTTGTAATGAATTAACTGACCGATAACAATGTATCGTATAAAATTATAAGGGGTTTATTATAAGCTTTTGGGACACACTAATAAATTTTGCACTCGTTCAACCTGCAATTACTTTGTGGGTTTCTTCATTATATCACCATCCATAATATTCAATAAATATCTTGCTTTTAAAGCAGGTTGATTATGATACACACCGACTTGAACGTGAACAGTTCCTTTCAGATAATTTGTCCTATAAATTTTTGCATTAAAAATTAAATTAATCAAAAAGTAATAATGAAAATTATCATTTACCACATTGCCATTTCAATTTTATTCAATCTTTCATCAATGTATCCTGTATCCATTTGTACACTTGCACATATTCCGTGGTTTTGATTCAAATATAGTTTAATTTCAGTTGCTTGCAACAATGCCGCTTCCGAGGGACTATGGCCAATTTTGACACATGTAAGTATCCCATACATGTATACTTTGGTTAATTTAGCTAGTATTAATTGAAATGTAGTTGGAATTAAAAATTAAATTTACGCAGTGCCATGGATGCGTGAAACTCGGCAGGGTCAGATAAAAATAAAAACCCATCATGAACAACATTAATGGACCAGCAATATAAATTATCATGAAATTTAGAATCCGACGCGTTTAAATCTAAAGTTTCGTGAACCAGAGCTTAAAGAATACTCAGCAGTCCCAAACCTACCATAACCAGACATGTCTTCTTGGTGCCTCGACTAAAGTTTCATAAAATAGAAGCCTCATGTTTCCAAAAATTTGTGAACATTAAAAATGGTATTGTTGAATATCACAACTATTTTGTGTATTAAATTTAAAATATGATGTAAGATACTTGGAGAAGTGGCTATGGCTATATGACACTACGCATGGATAGCAAACACTTTTTATGGCCTATTTGTCATTTCCTAGGTAGAATCGGCTTTGAAACTCAATATCAACTATACAAAAATTTAGGTTGGTTATCCGCGAATTAACAACCTTTTTAAAGTAAAACTTGAAAAATTAGAGATTACCATTAGAAAAATAGATAGCATAACATGCAAAAAAATAAAAGAAATAATTCATCTGAAAATATTTCATGACTTACTTCACATGTATGTATTTATACATATTTATTTAACAATAAACGTGAAAAACAAGTAAATTCAATGTATATTTTGAAATCTGTTATAATTAACAATTCAATGTGAATTATTTAAATGTTGAATATTTCGCCCAGGCCATGTCGTCCTCTCGTGGTTTTGCGCCAGAAATTTTATTTACGATAATTTCCATTTTATCCCAAAATTGTGAAACTTCTAGTGGATAATTCAACCATCCCGTCGTAATACAGTAATATGTGTCGTGAGGTGAAACGTGATGAATTTTATGACCTTCCCTAGAAAGTATAATTCTGTAGTCTTGCAACTGTCGTACAATAAACGGAATACTCGTTTCAGGATATGTATGAGACCATTTGTGGATCTAAAAATTGTATTTTTAAAATAAATGCATGAATAAAAAAGAAACAAATCCGAGGTAACCAAATATCACTACAAAAATAAATCTTACCTGTTGATAAAAATGTACACATTGCACTAAAAAATGATTGCGTTAATAGGGAAACTTGATAACCACAAAAAGTTCCAAATTATAATTATAAATACCACGCCAATTATAAACGCATTACACAATATTTTAGAGTAAATTTTATTGCATTAACTGACTCAATTAATTTTTAAAAAATTGTGTTAAAATGCATAACATTACGCTCCAATCAACATTTTCAGTTAAGCGAGTTTTATTTTAGCGCCAATGTTTGGTTATTTGGAACAGGTAATATTTAAACTAAATGGATAATATTTCCGTCGCTACTATCTCATAATATCACCATTTTTGGATGAAGTTTGCAAATGTGTATTTTGATTTTAGTAACTAATATAGTGGCTATAAAAAGTCTAACCTTTGGAAACAAGTGAAATTCTAGATATAATCAGGTACCAAATGATTTTTAGAATAAAACATTATTTACATACATCTATTATAATATATTTATATTAAAATTGTTAATAAAAATTTGTAGGTTCATGTCTTTTTCCATATCATTTATGAAAATAATGTTATAAATACATTAATTATCTATAAAATATAAGTCAGGATGGCCGAGCGGTCTAAGGCGGTAGACTCAAGTTCTATTCCACTCATGTGGGCGTGGGTTCGAATCCCACTTCTGACATTTTTTTTGAAATTTTTTAAATGAAGAAAATAATTGTGACTCTTCACCTAATATTCATTGATCGTTTCGTTCCTAAATTATTCGATACATAAAATTATAATTGATTTGTGTGAAATATTATAATGTTATCGATAATTATCGTTTACAAAAGTTAAACTACCAGAGCCATTCAAAACAAATTTGGGTCTAATTTAATTTTTTATTCAGCATCTACATGCCAGACTTTAGTTGATTTTTTGGTATTTTTGGAAAGGCTTTTTACTCAAAATTTAATGCACGAGAAGGTGTCATACATTCATGTTTAATGCTCAAATCAAGAATATGTAAACACATTAAAATTTTTCTATTAATATGACATACACTGAAAAAATATTTTGACACAATTTGAAAATTAAAATATATACTTGGTTAGTTATTGCCAGATATATAGAGAGAAACGATATAAATATATGAACATTTGATTGTTTAAAAAGGAAATGATCAAAAAATCGAATATCACACATTACAATAAGCAGCGGTAAAACCAATACTGAAAAGTTGTCTCCATTTGTTTCGATAAAATCGTGTCTTGTTATTGCAGATGGGCAAATGTGATGTTCTCGGAATGACCGGATTAATGTCTAAATATATTCAAAAAATTAATATTTAAATTGATATATATTGATAAAATTACTGTTAGCTAAAGGTTATACAATTCAAACATAATCGATATACACACTGTATCAAATTTTTAGGCAAATCATATAAAGCTATGTAATACACTCAAGATCTAGCCAAAATATTTATTTTTTTTGTAATTAGGTGACTTGTAACAGATGCTAATATTATTTATTAAAAAATAAATAGTTAATATGCAAAAAAACTTTTTATCTACTTAATATCGTTTTCTTGCATAATTTAGTGTGTCAAATTATTAGCCAAATTTATAATGGGACAAAAAAACGATTTAAAAATGGACGGAAAAGCCAAATAACGGCTTTATTAACAAGAGGGAAGACAACTCTTCAAATTTCCAAGTGTTTAAAGCACGATCATCGCACTATAAAGAAATATATTAATGATCTATCCAAAATAACCATAAAATCGAAACGTGGACGTAAGAAAAATCGTAACACCTCGAGAATTATTATTATTAAAAAGAGAAGTATCATCGACACCACTTTCCACAAGTCCAAACATATTTTCAGCCTGTAACATAGGAAATGTGTCTAGAAATACTCGATGTAGAGTTCTAAAATCTATAGCTTCGGTGAAAAAAGCTCTTAAAACACCGATTTTAAAACCGATACATAAGGGAAAACGTATAAAGTGGGCAACAACTTACTTAAAAACAAATTTTGAAACAGTGTTGTTCACTGACGAGTGTCATGCAACGTTAGATAGACCGGATAGATGGTCAAGAATTTGGGTACTGAATACTGCTGAAACACCTTCAAGGATGCGTCGCCAACAAGGTGGTGGAGGTGTTATGTTTTGGGCAGGAATCATTGGAAATGAAGTATTAGGACCATTTCGTGTTGCCAGTGACGTGAAAATGAATTCTAAATTGTAATATTTATTATTTTAGCATGTTTCAATTTTTAGAAATAAGTGCATATTTATGCATGACAATGCACCTTTACATGTATCGTTATTTACTAGAACATTTCTTTCAGAAAATTGCATTAGCGGATAAAAATTGATTAATTGGCCCCCGAACAGTCCCGATTTAAACTCAATAAAAAATTACTGGAGCATGATAAAAATGTAATATATTGAAATTACTTTAATAATTATTCATATTAATCATTTAGAAAATTATATTCGACTGGGACTCAGTATAACTCCCTTGATGACCTTTGGAATGCTATTAAAGAAGTGTCTAAATCAATTATATCAGAACGTGTCAAGAGATTGACCGATTCTGTCGATGCTAGGCTCATTAAAGTGTTACAAGTTCATGGCAACTATATTAAATATTAGAACTAATTTTTAATGATAAATTCCACTTCATTCACCTATGTTCATTACATTTGCCTAATATTTTGACACACTTGTATTAACTAATATTTATATACAGTCATGTTTCGTTAGTAGATAATAAAAATATACTAGTCTTCATCTACTATTCTATTTTTTATCTACAACGAAACATAATATCTACATAGTGATTGTCGTTTCAATATTATATGATAAAATCATTTTGCTTTGATTATTTCAATATTTAAAAAGTAAATCATATTTTTAAAAAAAACAAATTTTATTTATATTTTTAAGATAGATTGTAGTCTCATAAATATTATTTTCGGAAATTGATTGATTAATTGAGAGCTAGGTGCTGTTTGTACGAAGTATATAAGTTTTTTCTATTTAATAAGTCATTGAAATATTTTATAGAAAAACATTTAAAGCGAAATTTTTAATAACCCATAAAGAAGAAATGAGATGGTTTTAAGAATTTGAACATTAATTCAACGAAAATAATAAGAAAAGTGAAAGATTTATAAAATCAAAATTAAAACTACAAACTAAATCAATTTAATTATTATACAAGTTTTTT
>LWCA01000814.1:0-17083 GCA_001642005.1 Intoshia linei | reverse complement strand
TTTTATGAAATGGAGGTTATACGACGTACAAGTTACGTTTCAAAATTAAGAAATCACTGCTATATTATACAAATATATATTTTTTGATGTATACACACTGTGTTAATTTATTAGGCAAATCTAAAAAATTAAAAAATTCGTTCCAAAGACTGGACTAAATTCTTAAATTTTTTTAGTGAGTGTGCACAATAGTTTACGACAATATTTAAAATGCAAACAAAAAAAATCTAATACAATTAAAATTGAAATAATTGAATATATATAAATATTAGTTAATACAAGTGTGTCAAAATATTAGGCAAATGTAATGAACATAGGTGAATGAAGTGGAATTTATCATTAAAAATTAGTTCTAATATTTAATATTTAATATAGTTGCCATGAACTTGTAACACCTTAATGAGCCTAGCATTGACAGAATCGGTCAATCTCTTGACACGTTCTGGTATAATTGATTTAAACACTTCTTTAATAGCATTCCAAAGTTCATCAATAAAGTTATAATGAGTCCCAACCAAATATAATTTTCTAAATGATTAATATGAATAATTATTAAAGTAATTTTAATATATTACATTTTTATCATGGTCCAGTAATTTTCTATTGTGTTTCTACTAATCGGGGCTGTTGGGGCCAATTCATCAATTTTTCTCCGCTAATGCAATTTTCTGAAATAAATGTGCTAGTATATAACGATGCATGTGAAAATGCATTGTCATGCATAAATATGCACTTATTTCTAAAAATTTCGGTCTTCGAATTTATCCGATTATTCGATTTTACGGTTATTTTAGATAGATCATTAATTCATTTCTTTATAGTGCGATTATCGCGCTTTAAACATTTGGAAATTTGAAGAGTTGTCTTCCCTTTTGATAATAAAGCCATTATTTGGCTTTTTTCGTCCATTTTTAAATCGTTTTTTTGTCCCATTATAAATTTGCCTAATAATTTGACACACTAAGTTATGCAAAAAAACGATAATAAGTAGATAAAAAGTTTTTTTTGCATATTAACTATTTATTTTTTAATGAATAATATTAGCATTTGTTACAAGTCACCGAATTACAAAAAAAAATAAATATTTTGGCTAGATCTTGAGTGTATTACATAGCTTTATATAATTTTCCTAAAAATTTGACACAGTGTGTAATAGTCTATACCGTCCGTTTGAAGTTTCAAATCGTTTAATTTATTATTTATTAAAATATCAAATCGTTATACTTATAATATATATAATATTATATTATATAATAGATAATTATCTATATATATATTTATATTATATAATATTTTTACCAAAGCTAATGCGAATAATTGATTTTCATCATTGTCTACGTCAGGAGTGCACAACCTGTACGAGATAGTTTTGCGTTATATAGAAAAATTTTATATGGCTATATCAATTCACAGTAAACGATGCACTGTATTCGAACGGTGTAGTTTATAATATATATTTATGTTTAACTTCATAAACATATGAAGCATATGAGTATCTTTTTAAAATGGCTAATTTAAATTTCGTTGTTGCTTTGTGTGCAATCCAATATGCAATTTTACTTCAATTTAAAAAATTTTAAATCAGATTTTATTCAAGGTCATTTAATACATTTTAATCATAAAAATATATTTTTGACTTTTCCTCAGTTTCTCAAATTGGATTTAAACTTTCTCACTGTCAAAGTAAATTTTGTGTGAACTCTGTATAAATGAATAATTTATTTATGTATATTTATTTAATTGTAAATGCCGAATTGATGGAAAGGTTGTGCATCCCTGATCTAAGGCTAAGACGCTAAGGAAAAAAAAATGTATATATAAAAAAAATATAGCAACTACAAATATAGAACTTTTACAAAATCGAAACGGAATGATCAAATAATAGTAGATAATCCATTTTTACCGAAAAACTTTAAAGGTTGTTAAAATTGGGTTTATCTATTTCTATAGATACACTACAATACTATATAGTATTTGGTTTTTAATAGATTGGTTTTTTATTTAATATTTTGTTAATTATTATTATTATATTTTATTTTTCATGTCAGTAAAAGTGGACTATGCTAATTATATTTAATAAATAACACTAATTCTTAAATTAGTATACAACTATTCAAACGGTCTGTAATCTATAAATTATATATACAATTTTTTTTGGGCGAATATTTTTGTTGTCATATGATAGTTTAGTTTGAATTTTGATATAAACGGTATTCATCAATTCGAAATTTTTTTCGTCCACCTAAACAATATACAATAAGTAATGTTTTATCAGCATTGTGGATTACATAAATAAAACATGTATATTACATGATAATTAAAATATTTTTTTAAATTATCAATCTTTATATTCGATACAACAAAGGTAAGGCAATGGCGACCACAAGACGCATGCGGCCAGTTTCGGTCCAGTAAATTGAATATGACATATATAAATAAATCAAATTAACGACTTCGTAGCCTTATACGGCATTTAAATGAACAAATTTCACTTGTATTAAATTTTAATTATTAAATGTTTATCTGATATTGTAACGTTTGGCTGATAAAAACTCAGAAAGTTCATCTTAAATAAAATGTTGTCCAAATCTGGAATCCCGATTTGGTGATTCGAACCTAACCACGCAGGATACAATTATATGACTACTCTGCCAGTTAAACATATCAAGTGAGTTATATCAAAAGTATATATTCGAATCTTAATCAGTATGATAGTGATATATAACTAAAGATATTAAATTTAATTATTAAATGATATAACGAAAATTAAGTGAATATAAAAAATAAAATTAATTGTATTGTAAACTTTGTAAAAATATTTTTTAATCTTTTAATTTTTATATTCGTGTCAATTTATTTATTGTCTCACTTATATTCATGATACGTGTCAATAACCATTCTGCGATCCCCTCTTGTAAATTTGTTGTCAACCTCAGCATTACAACAATCCCAGTTGCAGTGGTTGACCATCGTTTTTTCATCTTCAACTTCAAGAATATTATTATTAGATGCAAAATATCATACAATCTGAAAAAATTTTAAATATCTCGCACCACCCATTTTGGCAACTTACCCATCGTCAGTGACGATTAGTTTTAATGGTAGAATGTTATAAATTTAATATACTATTAGTACTTCATTTATTTTTGTCATTATACTAATGTGAATATCCAATAATAAAATCATAGATTGATAAAATCTAAATTGATTATAATTATCATTAATTTAGATAATTATAAATGTTAAAGTGTTTGTAATTAATATATGGGTAATCAAAGGTTAAACAACTTCAGCAGCCATATGTGTATTTCGATTTACTTATATAGGTGAGATTTTACATGTCATACTACCGGAATCTAATTGAATTTAATAATGTATAGATTTCTCGAAAGTCACCATTACACTACGATTGAGTCCATTCTAGATTAAAATTATTTATGGTTTATACCTCTTTGATTTGATCAGAAATCAGATTAACACGTAGTGCTTTTATTGTTTTTTTTACAAAGCATGGTTCATTATAAATTTCTATTAATACAAATATGATGTTATAGTTTTAATTACTTAATTTATCTGCAACATTTCCTAAAAACTGATGAATGTGATACGGGCAAATTTTTTTTTTAGGTACAATTTTGAAAATTTTCAATTTCTTAATTATAATCAAATAAGTAAATAAATTATTTTGTAAATTATTTATTTGTTACCTCTTCAAACAAAAATTTCCATTCATTTAAATATTCATCTAATTTTAAAGTCGAGTTTAACTCATGTTTATTTTCTCTATCTCGAGGAAATTGGGAATTTATGGACATTTCACCCATATAATGTATTTATTTGGATATTGACAATTGCTAGGTATATAATATTGTTTTGTTTGAATGTTACTAATATGAAATAGTAGTTTAAAATGAATGATAACTGTGCCGATCAACATATTCCCATAAATTATACCACAAAAATACACACAAAAATTGAAAATACAGATGCATTGTCAGTTTTAAATGTCAACGAACAAAATTTAAAAGGAAATTCGGTAGTGGATGCTTGGCAAAAATGGACTATTAAAAAAGAAATTGAAATTAAGAAAAAACAAATAGAAGAACAAACATATTTTTTTGAAAATAAAATAAAATCTGCTCGTGAAACAATAGAAAAAATTAATAAAGTAAATTTAAATCAGAAAAAGGTACATGAATGGATACATAAAAAAGCAGAAATAGATAATATGGTATTGAGAAAAAAAATAAAAGATAAAATACAGTCGAATCAAGAAACAAAAGAAATTGAAAAGAAGAGAGAACTTGAAACAAAAAAATGTTACGAGACATGGCTAAGAAAGAAAAACATGGAACGGAAACAGATTGAATTGAATTTACAGGAACAAAAAATAAAATTAGAGCTAGAAAATCAAAGCAAAAGAGAACAAAATAAATTATCATTTGTAACTTGGTGCAAGAATATAAGTCAAAGATCTTCAAAAAAAACTGACCATGAAGATAAATCAGATGTCTACATTAATCAAAATTCATGGCAGCCAGTAATATGTAAGCATATTTATGATAAAAATCCGAAACCTAGAAAATTATATTCTAATAAAAGTCAAAAATCCATATTCAATACCATAAAACCGACAAGATGTACAACGCTTCGTAAAGAATTTTTAAAACAAAGTATAAATTGGAAAAATTGTAGTTCAAAACCAATGCGACTAAATAACCAAATTTCACAAGATTATGATACTCAACATGTTATAACATCCTACAAGACACTGAAAATTAAAAAAAAAATGTTTTAATATTAAAAATTTATATACATCTAAACAGTTGCATATGATAATTGGAAGCTTTTCATGTCAAGTGGATTTTTAGTATTGATATCATTTTGTTTTATATATTTTCTAGAAATTTCCATTAAACTTTTAAACGATTTCGGTTCATAAATTGACAAATGAGTGAGAATTTTTTTGGATAAAATAATATTAACTGAATTCAAAGAATTCATAACATCATTTCCCATTAATCCGTGTTCACTACAAGCAGCATTAAATCGATAAGTGTATAATCGACAGTTATGAGATCTTTTGAGTATTCTAAAAACTTATATCAGCAATAAATAAACTATACACTTTACCGTGAAACAGATGAATAATATAACGCTTTGTTCGCATAACGTCTTCCAATTGCAAAACAATTTCTCTTCCGACCCTTGAATCTCCACGAAAATCTCAAAATTTGTTGTATTCTCCAAAATTTTTCTTGTTGCTTACTCATTTTTAAATTGAATTAATCTTTTGATTAACTTTATTTGATTTATTTAAATTATCGTAATGGTAATCCACTGTTTTGGGGAGTGGTCACTTTTCGAGCGTCTACCTACTCCCGTACATATTTTGAATTCTCAATAATGAAAATTATCTATTTTTAATAATTCGAAATAGTAAATTACGTCGGTAAGTTGATCATCCTTAGTACATGAAAATAATGTCATGACTCATGAGTCTCATGATGAGACAAACAATGAATATTAAACAAACTTTTCCTTTACGGAAATTTCCAGAAATCTTTTCATGCATTTATGTATGCAAAATCGTCATTTCGGAGTAGTGATAATTGGAGAAGTAATTGAAAATAGTTTTATTTTATGACACCAAAGCATTGTAATTTGCAATGTAGGAAAATGGTGACAATAATTTTTTAACCATATCAAAATTTTTCATCAAAACATGTTATTTACAATTAAATTTTCACATTGTTGCTGTTTTATATTTAAATAATATAATTTTTAAAATCGCCTTAACGCGTGTGACCACTCGTCATAAATCATGAGTCATGATAAGTTACGAGTTAACTATTGCGACTGTGTGACCAGAAGTATTACTTTTTACAAAAAGTATTACTTTGCATCTAAACAAAAGTAGTATTCAAATAAGTTAAAAATTGAATTATAATTTATAATTTTTAAAAATTAAATCTAGCGACAAATACTAAATGTTACATTAAAATAACTTTAAAATTACAATAAATCAATTAATCTCTATTTACATTTATCTTTTACGTTATTCATTTACTCAATTTTGTATTAAAGTTTCCAGTGACGTTTATTTTTCATTTTGTTTCTAAGTAATAAATAACAATAAAATTACTATTTTCTGGTCACTCTTAGTTAACAGGCAATAAATAATGAAGTCACTTCATTGAAGTAACACGTCAAAAACGTTTTTGTCATTGAAATCAATTATTGTATGTAGTAAACACCCTAAGTTAGTTACACATCAATGTGAATATCCACTGGATAGGCTGTATGATTTCAATATATAAACTATATTTTCTGATCAAATAAGTAGAATGTTAATATTAGCTATACAAGCTTATAATCGCATAAAAATAATCATTACAAAATGTATACGTATTTTTATCAAACACAAACGTAAATATAGATCAACGTATCCAAGTTTTATTTAATTTGTGTTAACGTTCAATATAAATAACTATGGTTATTTATATATTAACCTTATATTTTCAGTTGATATTTGGGATGATTAAGAAGAAATGACTGGAAATACCGAAATTTCATTATAACTTTTAAAAATAGTCAAGATGAGCTTTTACAGTAACATACGATATGAATCCTTACTTGGTGGGATGATAGGAGGTAAATTATCTTTAAACAATACAGTTAATTTTAGGTGGCGTATCAACTATGATTTTGCACCCACTCGACCTGCTTAAAGTGAGATTTCAAGGTATACTTGATAAAAGGTATCTACATTATTTAGTTGAAAATGGTAAAAGCAATATTAATCGACCCAAATATACCGGAATATTTGACGCTATTTCAAAGATAGTAAGAAGTGGAGGTGTGAGTAGTTTGTACAGAGGATTGTTGCCAAATGTGATGGGATCATCAACATCGTGGGGAATTTATTTTTTAGTGTAATTTATGATTGATTTTATTCAGAATTTTAATGAAATATTTAGGTACGGTTCTCTTAAGCAGCATACACTAAAGACTAAAGACGTTGTAGAATTAAATTGGAAACAGCATTTGAGTTATGCTAGCCAGGCCGGTAGTATATTTAAATGTATATACATTATTTTCAGGCGTATTCACGCTTTTATTGGCAAATCCAATATGGGTCGTAAAAACTCGGTTGATTTTACAGTATGAAAATATGGGTACACAGACCTATAATGGAATTTTTCATTGTATGAAAACCATGATTCGCCAAGAAGGGTTTACTTCTCTTTACAAAGTAAACTTACATTTAAGATTCAATAATTTTATGATGTAATTTTAACATAAATGTAGGGATTTACTCCTGGTTTGTTTGGAGTATCTCATGGCGCTATACAATTTGTAGTTTACGAAGATACCAAAAAGAGATATTGCAAATTTAGACAATATGAATACACCGATAAAAGAAAATACGTAAATATTGTATTTGATAAAGCAGGGGTGGGAAAATAATAAACTTATAAACGAAAATAGATTTATAGATTATAATTATTTATTAATCGATATTTAACACAATATAAAATTTTGAGCGGAGAAAAAAATATTACGTGGGCAGTGGTTTGCCCACCCCTGGTATAAAGAGACCAACTTAATTTATCCGTTATCGACTATAGTAAAAAGGAATTCTGACAAATGTCTAATATTAAGCTTTACGATTTTCGTTCCAATTTTAATTTGATGATCGTACGATGTATATTTTTAATTATCAAATTCAAATGTATTTTTGAAAAACTTAATTGATTCTAATCTTTAACTTTAACTGTCTAATTAAACTTTGATATTTTAGCACACGGCTTATACAGGACCGGGAAATATACCTGCAATCAAATAATTGAATTGAAATTAATTTTTTCTGACTAATCTTATAACTTTGCATAATTTTTTTATGGCATATGTTCTGATGAAAATTAATTTTATTATCTTTCATAGAAAGATCTCAATTTAATATTAAATACTGAATTTGGAAGATACACTATGTATAGCACTAGTATATAAATAAAAATGTGTGAATATTTATTTTATTTATCAAGATGAAAATATGGTACCACTCTTTTTTATTTTATTTGAATCTGATGTTATATATATATATATATTTATATATAAAAACGTAAATATACATATTCATAATGGATACACCCGTGATCTGATATAATAACTCTGAATTGAGACGTTTATCTTGGTCGACGTATTAACACCGCGTGTGGTAAAGTTTAAAATTTGTTAGCATTTCTATATTTTCCAACTACTGCTTATAAACTACCCATATCATGTAATATTATTATTTAAGACGTTTTTGGAATATTTGGCCTTTGCAAGCTTATCCAAAATGATAGCTGTTGTTACAACTTACCCTTATCAAGTTATAAGATCGCGATTGCAGGATCAACATTCTCGTTACAATGGGGTTTACGATGTGGTCATGTATATTATACGGTAATAATTTACTTCGATTTGGTTTATCGATATACACATAATTTAGTAATGAAGGAATGAGAGGTTATTATAAAGGAATATTTCCGACTCTCATACATATGCTACCTAGTATCATTATTGTTATGTTTGTTTACGAAAATGTGAGTAAAAATGTTTCTCAGTTTATGAGGAAAACATCTATTCCTATTTAAATAATATTGTTTCAGCTGTTGAAAATTAATAAATTTATTTATATATAGTACTTTTGATGGGATCTAATATTCTACTTTTTTAGTGTCGGTGGTATACGTGATTTTTATTCTGGATTGTATATGTGCATCTTGAGAGTAACGCCGGCGTGCTGCATAACTATGGTGCTTTACGAGAATATATCTGGTTATTTAAGCCAAAATTCGAAAGTATCGAATTGACTAATTATCTACATTGTAAATTTTTATTAAATACTTATTATTGATTTTTATGTTTGTGAATAATTTTATTCACCTGTAATATTTAATCAAATGAAGGTAACGAATAATAAATTGATTTAATTTAGAATCTACAAGTGATTTAGAGATTTAGTAGTTGAAATTCTGTATACAGACTAGTAATTAAAATTAATCATTAAATATGAAGTGTATTGTATAGATCACTAATATATATACAGATATATAATAGATATACAGAAATAATCACTGTACATGTCTATAAACGAATACCATTTAATTAGTATGATTGGACTTGCATTGATTTATTTTTTGTATTGGTACAATCCAAGTTAATTTGATTCATTTTCCGAATATTAGATTAAAAATGAAATGATTGTCCCTCGACGTCATCAAAGGTGTACTAGGGATGTGAAAAAAGCTAATGAGTCGATAACAAATACGAATTGGGAATCGCGCAGAGGTGTTACCTCCAATGATTTTTTGGAACAAAGACGTGATGCGGTAAATATAAAAGGCATAAAAGACTGTCTGAATTTACAATATCAAAGAAAAAATAAAAAAAGACCAATTACATATGGAAACACGTAAATATTAATTATTTTATTTGTTCAGTTGACCCAATTTGTGAGGTTAATGTTTTTATTGTTATCATTACATTGGCAATTTGGTTCATTGTTTAGCTTTATTGAAAAAAAATGTTTACATTTAATTAGGTGACATTTTGTAGTCATTTGTTTAAAAGAATTGATTAAAATATTCCTTGCATTTACTTGGTTATATCGATTAAAAATCATCCAGATAAACTATACTTGGTGATAGTTGAATAAAAGTAAAATTAAGTGAACAAAAATATCGATTATTCAAATTAATTTGTGTTACTTACTGATTATACTGTGTAACTATAATTTAAATACGGAGGTACTACACACATAAAAGAAATTTATATAGATGATTCATAAATGTTTAAAACCTAATAACCTTATATAATTATATTCATTTACAGGAAGCACAAATCGTCGAGTACAATTGATTACAGAAATAGACTTTTGTCTTTCTCAAGCAAAAATACTAATACATTTGACAAAAATCACCAAGCATTTGCCAGTTCGTTCTTTAGTAAAATTGGATTCAATTTTCAATTTTACTCTTTCCTAACTTCAAATCGATCTTTTTTTTTGTTTTCGGAAAAAAATCCAATCAGAAAATATGCGAAACTGCTGGTAGAATGGAAATATCCTTTTATTTTAGTAGATTTTTATAATCTAATACCAATATATACGTGACTCATTTATGTATAAATTTTTTATATATTAGAGTCGACGAAATATACGGGTTTAGAATAGGCATGGGAAAATATATTACTTAGTAGTTGTATTTAAATTAAGGTTAAAAAACGGAATAGTAAAATTTCGGTACCCATTGATATGCATTATTATCATTTTTACTATGCGTGCTCAAATTTTTTAAGTTACTGGTTTATGCCATGCCTGTTTAAAAGCTAAAACATTATTATATTATATCCTTAATGATTCAATCCCTTCGAATATATGATTTTGCTAACAATTATAGCAAACTGTTTTGTGTTAGGAATGGAGATGCATTTACCTAATGGTGATAAAACTGTGCTATCCACAAAATTGGTATTTTTTATTTATTTAATATGCTGTAGTTTTGAAATAAGCAAAACTTTTTTACTAAATTTAAAATACACTTCAGTCTTCATATTTTTATGAAACAAAATTTTACAAAACGTAATTATGCCTGCAGTATGTTGATTAAACGGTTAAATTATTTGAAATTTTTAATTTATATTATATTATAAAATATTATAATTTATAAAATAGTTGGGGTTATTACATTATTATAATATTATTTTTAGGAGGATACGGAAATATATTTTTTGAGTATATTTTGCGTAGAATTTATTCTGAAAGTTATTGCATATGGTTTTCTAATAACACCAAACGGTTATTTAAGAAATTTTTGGAATATAATGGACTTCATTGTCGTTTTAACTGGGTAATTAGATGATTATCTATAAATAATTATTTATCGCATACCAAAATTAAGCAAATAAAACATCAACGGAAGATAAATTAATTAAATTTAATTCTTATTTTTTTCATATGATACGACTCGTATCTATTGCTTCATATTTACTTTGTATGTACCTGCAAAACATTATTTCCAGTGTACGTTCAAATATTACTAATAACCTGTAATAATATTAATTACATTTTTCTACTTATTTTCATACAAAAATATTATTTATTCATGAAAAAATATTTAAATCAGCTAATATTGTGTGCAAAACATTTCAAGGTGTTCATACCAGAAAATGGTTAAATGGTGAACCATAATAGTTCAACCATTGTGAATAATAACATCAATTCTATCGTTCAAATAAAATTAGATTAAATTCATTGACTCGCAATAAATGAATCATATACATTTTGTATTATTGTTTTTGGTATAAGACAATTATTAATTATGTATTCATTAATTTCATTATTATACATTAATTAAAGTTATATAAAATCTTTAAATATAAATATTATAATATTATAGTATATTAAAATATATTTTTGTGCAAATGACATTTTAAAATTAATTCAAATTTATATATTAAAATATTATATAGATTATTGTCATTGTCTATGACAAATTTTGATCAAGCTGCTTTAAGGGCTATTCGAGTTTTGCGTCCATTACGTATAGTAACTGGGTTTGAAAGTAATATTTGCATTTAAATGCAAAATTTATAACTATCCTGCATGTTTGTCAAATTTATTGATAATTAATGATTAATATGAATTTACTTTAAATTTTGATAGCTTTTATTCAAATATTTTTATTTTTATATATGCGAATTTATCTACGAAATTTAAGTGTAAAAATATTTATGAATATTTATTTATTATCATTATAAAATTTTTATTATTATAATATACCCTATTACAGATTTTTAACTTATTTCTTGCCGAATGGTAATGGTTTGATAAACTTACGGATAATTCGAGCATTACGAGTTTTACGACCACTTAAATTGGTTTCAGGAATACCTAGTTAGTGTTTTTACTGTGTTGTATACCTACCAAATATCATATATACATATTTTACAAAATTATAAAGGTTTACAAGTGGTATTAAAGTCAATAATTATGGCAATGGTTCCACTACTTCAAATTGGTGTTATTGTAATATTTGCTATATTGATTTTTGCGATAATTGGATTAGAATTTTATTCTGGAATTTTCCATAAAGCTTGTAGATTCACTGAAACGGGTACAATACAAATTATAAAATATACATTTATATCATTACAGGAAATTTTAATTATAATAACAAAGAAATACTTATTCCATGTTCCAGTACACATGCATCTGGAAGTTATATATGCCCAATTAATTCTCAATGTACACCATACTGGAGAGGACCTAATTATGGAATAACAAGTTTTGACAATATATTCTATTCTATGTTAACCGTTTTTCAATGTATAACAATGGAAGGATGGACTACAATTTTATATAATGTAAAATTTTATTTTTTGTAATTAATGTCCCATTATAGACGAACAATGTGGTTGGAACCTCTGCTAATTTTCTTTACTACATAATTATAATCATATTGGGATCTTTCTTCTTGTTAAATCTAGTGCTTGGTGTACTTAGCGGGTAGTTAATTATCCAATAATTATACTATATCTGAAAAAAATATAGAGAATTTCAAAAAGAGCGTGAGAGAGTAGAACACAAACGTTCATATAATAAAATGAGAAAACAGAAACAAATGGAAATAGAATTAAATGGATATTTAGAGTGGATTTGCAGAGCAGGTAAATAATAATTCAAATAATGTGATCATTTGATATCTCTTTTACATACTAATTTTAGAAGAAGTAATTTTAAATGAAGATAGAACCACTTTAGCAGAAAAAAAAAAAATAATTGAAGGTTTAAATAATAATGTATATACTTATATATATTAGGTCGAAGAAGGAAAACTACAAAAAAAATGAAATTCCTAAGACTCAAAGAAAGCAATGACGCTTCCGACGACTATGACGATACTAGTAATATCCCTTTGGAATTTTATAATACTAAAATTAATAAAATAATAAAACTTGAGAGCAGTGATTTTTATCATTTTTAACATCAGGGCGCACCTTAAATATCCCAGTACCCAATTTGGGAACCGCTGGATTAGTGACAGTTAATCGATAGTGACAGGTATAAAATATTGAATATAGATATCTGATAAATATTATTTATAAGACCTAAGCAGACCGAACTTCCGTAGCCTAGACCTTCGTGACCTAACAGGCTATCAAAATTCTAATTTTTAAAACTCTTTTATGCAGGGGTACAATCACTACACTGCAGTGTATATAAAAATGTTTTCTAAAAGTTAATAAAGTTACTAAAAATTAAGCTTCATGTTATTTGTGTAATTATTATAGGTTATTTGTAAAAAACTTTCTCTACTAATACAAAAATACTTTTATTTGGTTAATTTAAATATAGTAAAGAACTTTTGATATAGGATGAAATTTATCAATATTTTTGGAGTTCACCATATTATTCAATATACTAAATTATTATATAATTAAAATTATAATTATAAATTATTATTTAAATATATTAGTAAATATATTATAATATTTGAATATATATACACGAATATAATTATAATCAATAATAGATTAAAAAATTTTAATCAGAGAATTGTCAATATAAAAGTTTGGAACTAATTTATAAAAATTTTTAAATAAAACAATAGAATAAAAAAAAACTTTTTTAGAAAATAAAATATTTGCGATGCACCTTAATACTACTCATGTCGCACCAATTTACCGCGGTGTGCAGGTTAGGAACTACTGCTTTAGAGTATCTATGTGTTATCAACTCTAAATCTTTCAAATAGTTTTAATGTATTTATGAAAAATACAAATAACACAAAAGCTATATTTATTATTAAAGTAGTAGTAATTAATAATTGTATAATCATATAACATTTTTGATGTCATACATTTTAGAATTATATAAGGATACAAATAAAAAAAATAAATCTAGACTGCATACGTCAGAGCGTAGATTTAGGTAAATTATAACTTGCAAATATTTAAATATTATATTGTATCTTGTCGACTTTATTATTGTACAATAATTAATGTTTAATAATTGATATGAATTATAAGATATAATAATAAAGTATGGTCTCTTCATATTCTCAAATTGATGGTGTATTTTTTTTGAAATATTTATCGATCCTGAGACTTTGGAATTTAATTTATTCTAAATGTTTCATTGATAAACTAATATTATATAAACATATAACATATTATTTATTAAACATACATTATTATCAATTTAAATATTAATTATCAAAAATTAAAATATTAAATTAAATTATTAGATTAAAAATAAAGAAATTGGTGAAATCACAATTTTTCTATTGGTGTGTTATTATATTAGTGTTTTTGAATACTATTTGTATTGCCGTAGAACATTATAATCAACCTCCATGGTTATCGGATTTCTTGCGTATTTTTATTTTATGTCCTTATTTAAACTAATTATAGATTATGCAGAATTCGCATTTTTGGCCTGTTTTGTGTTTGAAGTATTACTTAAAATGTATAGCTTAAAACCAACCGTATATCTAATGTCGTCATTTAATAAATTTGACTGTGCGGTATGATTATAATGTATTAATTATTCTCGTAAGTTTGCAATATTAATAATAATATTATATTGTTATTATATATATTGTTAATAACATATAAGATTATAAAATTAACTATTTTGGGAAATAAAATAATATTTACATCGTCTATCATTGCTACATTGTATATACATTAATTATATTCACGTATGTAGGTTATATTCGGCAGTGTCATTGAAATAATTTGGTCTTCTTTTGATACTGAATCTTCGTTCGGAATTAGTGTTCTTAGGGCTATACGATTGCTTCGAGTTTTTAAAATAACAAGGTAATTGTTAAACACTCAAATATACATAAGTTTTAGATATTGGGCTTCTCTACGCAATCTAGTTATTTCACTATTGAACAGTATGCGGTCAATTATTAGTTTACTGTTTCTGTTATTTTTGTGTATGTTAATATTTGCATTATTGGGAATGCAACTTTTTGGCGGCAGGTTTGTATATTCAAAATACATTGATATTATTAATATAGTTGGAATTTCCCAGAAGGTAAACCGGCTGCAAATTTTGACACGTTCATAGTTTCCTTATTGACCGTTTTTCAAGTATTAATTTAATATAAAATTGCAAAGTCATTTTTAAGATAATAGGATTGGAAGATTGGAATGAAATTATGTATAATGGAGTCCGATCACAGGGTGGTATCGAAAGCGGTGGCACAATATATAGTTTATATTTTGTTGTATTGGTGATTGTAGGAAACTGTAAATATATATTAAAAATTGCTTAATGATACTTTTAGATACACTTTTAAATGTATTTTTGGCTATTGCTGTAGATAACTTAGCAAATGCTCAAGAATTAACTGATGCTGAAAATAAAAAAGAAAACAAACTGATTTATGAGGTTGAAATTATTAATTTTATATTAATTTTAATGTTAATCAAAACATTTCAAAAATATTGGTAGTTAAAATATAAAAGTTATTTTTCATTGGGAATGCGAGATTTTTAGGGTTAAAATTTTGTGTCTATATCAAATGGGATAAGCTGTATCAGATTTTTAATCGTTTTATTTATAATTTCAAATTGTTTGTTTTAATAAAATACAAATACAAAAATTAATTACCAAATAAATAGTAAAAAGTAGTTACAAAATAAAAAATAAATACTAAAGTATTTTTTTAATCATAAAGGCGTCACTTTATGAGATTAAAATTCAAATTGAGATATGAGATTTAAATTGATATGATTAAAAGTTTTTTGAGGTGCCATTTATGATAATGCTTGTAATTTTAAAAAATACACGGTAATCACTGCGTCGCAGAATGTATGTTTTTTTAAATTGTAGTGGTACTATAATAATTGTATAATATACAATTTTTAACAACAATAATATAATACTGTTAATAATAAGGTATGAATTAGTACTTTAGAATTTTGAGGACTTAGATAAAGAAATGGACAAACAAATGGATATGTTGAATAAACAGGATATAACTGAAACTAATTTGCTAATTGAAGATAAAGACGAATTTGACCAAAAAAAACTTCATATGTAAGTGAAAATCGATAAAATATTCGTTAATTCATATATTTTAAACATATGAAATCGGCAAACCGGTGTCATTACGACTATTGTACAATCCTTACCTAGGATTCTCAACCTTTATTCGTTACACAACTATGTTATAATAATAAATTTAGTTTACAAATTAAAAATATGAAAAAAGACGAAAAATCTAATGGTAAATATATTACAACTAAATATATTACTAACATGTAAATGTAAATGGTAAATGTATATTATACATCAGTCATGTCAAACTCAAATACGCGGCAGGCCGCATCATAAAAATTTTTCGAGCATAATCTTTGGAAACCATTATAATATGAATCGAGATCATTGTGTATTACACAATGATTTAATTATTAATTATTTTGTGATAATTCGATAATAATATGTGATAATAAATTATATATTTTTTTGCATGGTTCTGTATCTGTGGTGAAGCATTGATTTTTTAAAATTACCGTTGGATTGATAAAACTAAAATTTAATATTTGATATGACTTGCACGCAATTTTTCAAATTTTGAAGTTAGTGTTAATTATCTCTAATTAATAAGCATTATTTTTATTATATCGTTGATGTAAATGTGATCTTCTCGCAGTTTAGGTCTAATAATGATGATACACAATTAATTTGGGAATATTTAATAATATAAATATTCCAGCATATATTAATATATTATTTGTATTAATAATATAGTATATATTTATGTATATTATACATACATAGTACGAAGTCGTGACGGGCGCACTTAAATTTGAAATGGGCTGCATGCGCCCGCGGATCGCAAGTTTGACACGACTGCTATACATTGTAGCAAATCAAAAATAATAATTGTATTATTATAATTTTAATTAACTGCATGCACCCTTAGACAGATCTGCAAAATTTATATATAATACAAAAATAACTAATTAGAATAGTCAAATAGAAATACTATAAATATATTATATTATATTTTTA
>LWCA01000493.1:0-25673 GCA_001642005.1 Intoshia linei | reverse complement strand
AAAATATCCATAAAGATGTTATTGAAAAGTTAGTATTGACAATGAAGGATAGATACCTTGAAGTTGTGGTCAATAAAGGAGAAAAGACACATTATTTTAATTTAAGGTGTCCTATGTTTATTGCTCAACTAATTAGCGATTTGTGTGATAACTTTTCATATAAAGGTGGCAGAAGAAAAATAATGGTATCAATAAGCGTACTTTTTAATTCTTTTTTTAATAGAGATGAAATATTGATGAAAATTAATGTTAATAGACCAAAAAATAATATAAATCGGGGTGTCATATATATATTGCGCGCACTGTAGATATATACGTAGTACTGTAATTGCACTTTCGCTCAAAAGATACCACTTCTAAGCAATACTTATTCCAAAATAGATCACCGTGCAAAAAATAAAAACAAAACGACCTATGTAGAAATATTATCAATCCCTCTAATTTCTTTATAAATCAAAGTCACCTTGATTCGCCATAAATTTTTGGAAAAATTTTATTTTATTATTTTATTTTTAACAGCGGAGAATTTACAGATTAGATTGAAAATTTTTTCATATACACGTATTATATTTTGTGTGGTTTTTCAACTACGTCAGTGTATTAATTGAAAATGCTTCAAAAAGTGACCATTTTATATTTTTGAATTACAAATGTACCTTGTTTTTTTCTTTGTATAACATTCCATATTTGGATATATATTCGGAATATCTAAACTTTTCATGATTGATAATAAAGTAATTAAAACTTCAAATAAACAGGGCCCTGATGGTCAACAGTGGCCGGGTTAGATAAAAATTGTAGGCCGTATATAGTATATACAATTTTTTAGTTCCCTATCCATTCTTTAATCCAGTAGTAGTCAAAAAATTTATAAAATCACATATTAGTTAATAATAGTAGGCTGTATAAAGATGGGCTGTTTAGTCCATCTTTACGGCCTATTATTATAACCTCAGGTGGAATTTTTTAAATAACAAAAAATTATGTCTCATCAAAAACATAACCCAGTTAATTTTACAAGCATGTTTAAATTTTTTTTCGTATAGATCAAAGATTGGAAACTAGTGGCCACAGAATAATTTTAGTGGTCCTTTGAGTAAATATGTAAATTATTTATTTTTAACATTTTTCAACTTTAAAACACCTTTTTAAACATTTTCTACAAAAATCATTTTAATACTGAATCAGATCTCCTCGGATTTTATTTTGTTGAATATACAGAAACGTTTCTCTTCAGTTAAAATTGAAATCTATGTGTAAATTTTGTAATTTTCAAAAACGGTGCTTATATAATTTTTTGATATAAAAAAGTTGCCCACGAGATGCAAAAGGTTGCCGACTTCTGATATAGATAGTAATATTATATAGGTTATGAATCATAAGTTATGATGCTAAATTAACTCGTCTAATTATGGTAAATTTAGTTAACAATTGATGTAAGTAAAATTGATTTATTATCATTTTATAAATACATTTTTTAATTATACATTTTGTATTTTGATATTTAATATATCAAACTCGTATTGAACGGCCATACCCGGAGTGGTGAACGTGAAGTGAAGTTTTTTCATGAACAGAACTTGACCGCATTATGATAATGATTATCTCAAAAACAACAAAGATACCCAGAGTATAGATTAATTAGTGTATATGATTAATTTGCGAATATTCAAAAAGGTAGATAGAGAATATATTCCCAGATAGCATAAAAATTATGGTTAATCCATGAAAATTTAATTACGATTTATCCTCATTTTCTACAAGTTTTCTTTCAAATTCTGAAATCATTACAAATTTGGTAAACTTCAATTCACTTTCCAAGTTTTTTGTTTTCTAAAATGTAAAAAACAAAATTAAAAATTAAAACATACACATTAAAATATACAAAAGAAAACAATCATGAACAATGTTCATTGAACAGGAAGTGATCCATTTAAACGAAATACTCGGTTATACCAAGTCAGTATTCAGATAAAATTTAGATATAGAAAATATATATAGTAGTGATGGAAAATATTAAATATTACCTGTTTTATAATTATTTGAATTGGCGCAATGCAAATGAAATTAAAGTTAAAAATTAATCTAAAAATGTAATTCTATTTTATATTAATAATTAATTATTTGAAATGTGCCCAAAAATATGAAAGGTTGAAAAACCTTATTAAAACTACCAACCCATTTTTTTAGATTATTCCAGATGTTAATTACATATTAAAATGATTATTGATTTAGATATATAGCAATCTCATTAAAGATCAAATTCTCCTAAAACAGCAGACAGCTATCTGTTAAGTGTCGACCTTAATACTTAACCGAAACGACTCGTCACATATAGACGATTCAGCTTTTAATGTGATAAAATTTTAATTTTTCTGGACCTTTTGTTAATATTAAAAATTTAACCTTTTAGCCCTGAAAATTGGTTGTTTACCAAAAAAATGTATTTCAAAATTATACAGTCAGACTCGTCAATAATATACTCTAAATGTCAGATTTTTTATTAAATATTTTTGTGATTTAATAAACAATGTTCATTAAACATCTTAAGAAATTTATGAACAATAAAGTTCATTTTATCTGATTATAATAAATTTGTATAATAGTAACCATAAAAATCATTACACCCACAATTTAATTTTTGTTTCACCCAATTTTTAAAGATTTTGAAGACAATTAAAATATTCCCTTAAAAATCCTACAAAATTATCTTCAAAATATTTTAAAAATGAGTAAAAAATTATATTTTAAAAAACTTCCCTTAAAAACCCTATCAAATTTTGAACCTAAAATTATCTTCAAATTCTTTTAAAATTGGATGAAAAAATTGTCTCTTAAAGAAACCCAACAAATTTGGTAAAAAAATCAAAATTAAAAACCATATTTTCTAAATTCATTATAATGAATTTGAACAATTTGAATAAAATAATGAACTTCCATAATCTTTACAATGGTGTAGTCACAATTTTACAAAAAATCATTCAATATTAAAAAATTCATTATTGACGAGTCTGACTGTATCTCATTTATCATGATTTGGGCCGAGTATACGTCAATTTGTAAATGGTCGTTTTTGTAAAAAATTTTGTTAACATTATTTTATATATATATTTTTTAATTAAACTTTCAAAGAGAGGTTTTAAGATTTTTTTTTATACAAACTTTTAAAGGGTTACTAAATTTTTTTTGGGAATAAATAAAGTTAAGATTTTAGATTTGTAAAAATTGTTTTATCGCTTCAGTTAAAATTTAAAGACATTGCAGTTTGGTAAAAAAAATTTTAGCAACCTTTTACAAGTTTGTTTAAAAAAATGTTAAAATCCTATTGAAAGTTTGTTCAAAAAAACCCAACCTTGTTATAAAATAACGTAATATTTACGTAAATAAATGACAAGTATTTAGAAAATAAAAATTATTTACACTTGTTATGCAAATTTATTCAACAGTAAAAAAATTTAAATGTATTTCATTTTATTATTTAACTGTACAATATTGATCAAGAAATCGTTGAGTATTAGATATTGCTATAAAATATTACTTGCATTAATTTTGTTACGGTATTATTAAGATATTTAATATCATTAGTTTCAGTTTGTAGAGTTTGAATTGATTTTTCAAAGCTATACAAATTTTTAAAAGTTCGTTTGTCTGAAATAGTCAATCTAAAAGAAGGTAAATGCAAAAACTTTCATGTTTACTCAAAATCAATATGTTGATTCTCTTTAAAACTTTCTGTAATGGAATTGTCAAATTCTCCATTTTCAGTAATATTGGGTATTTCAGAATGTGATTGTATATTTGAAATTGCTTGATTTGTCAGATTCTCCATATTCACTTATTTAAATTATTATATCCAAGGATTAAACATTCCAACAATTAAATTTATTTTTAATTACAATACAATTTACAAGATTTTAAGCCTTTAATAAGCTGTAGTGTTTCCTTTAGATACTATAAAAACATTGATACAAGGAAATATAATTTTATACCTGAATGGGAAAAGAAATTTGAATAAACGGTTTTAGTTCGTGGTTAAATTTTATTTCCACAAAAATATTGAATTTTTTAATCCAAATCTTGGAACGAGAGATTTGAACCAAGTTAATAGTTTCATTACTAAATTAAAAACTAAATTTTACATTTTCACATTTGTAGCATAGAATGTAATTTTGTAAACTAAAATATAGAAAATAAGACCGACTAAACTAAGAATATTAATTTGAATTAAATTGAAAAATTGGCCGTATTTTAACGTGGATCCAGAGACTCATATAAATTACTTTATATTTAATAAATCTAGGCACATTTTGGTGTATTTGGTTGAGCCATAATTTGAAAGATTTTCAGATTGGATTAAAGTCGGTAAAGTAATCATAGTAGACATTGTCTGACTATTATTATTATGGCAAATACAATTCTCAGATTGTTTAAGTTGACCACCAAGAACCTACACTACGATTAAATTATTACAATTAAAATAAAAACATTATCTGAAGCGCGATGTAACACCAACTGCACCGTTTTGGTATTCACTAAAAATATGCAATGAAATTAAAAAAAGGTTACATTTAAGTTGATCGTAAACAACTTCCTTGGGAATCATAACACTTATAAAAGGGTTAGTTTTAAATTTAACCAATTTTCCATTCTCAGGCATTTCACAACGAATATTAAATTCTTGTTCAATTTTTGATTTTAAAAATTTCATTTTATCGGTATTCCCGTGAACGAGAACGACATTTTTAGCGCCACATTGATGAATAATCTGCATTATACCTTGCGCATCAGCATGAGCACTAAATGACATGTATTCAACCGACATCTTGACCGCAATCTAAAAATTAAATAAAAAATTTTAGATCAAATGTACCGTTTTCCCATCACATTCAAATTGACGTTGACCATTTAAAATTTTATTTCCAATGGTTCCTGATATACAAAACCCTGGCATAATAATCTAAATGAAATTTCCATAAAATTTCAGCCATATACCATATTATTACCATATTATCTGGATTATCACACCACATTTTAAAAATTGCCAAACTCAATCCTGCATGCAACATCCCTGGTGTCGCAAATACCACCATAGGTCCAGGTAAACTTTGAAGAACAGATTCTTCCAAAGGCTAATGACATTATCGTAAAAATTTAAACTTTGATACAAAAAACCTTTATACATTGAAAATCAAACATGTTTCGTTCAGTAAAAGTATCTTTTATATTTTGATTCGTCCAATCAATGAAAATTGAATAAAAATTGAAAGCCTTCAAAAGTAAAATTAAATTCTAGCCAAAATTGAAATTCTCACCTTTTTTGTCAAACCACCACTATAAAATATGGGAACTTTTAGGTTATGTCTTTTCCAATACGTCTCAAGTAGAATACACAACTCTTGAGCTCGTCCTAGAGCAAATACTGGAATAAGCAACTAAAACATTACTACATTATATATTATTTCATTTACTTTTCCCCTTCTATCAATACATTCCTGTACTTTTTTCATAAACTCTTTTTCTCTGCAATGCTTGGAATCTCGAATAGTTGTAGCATATGTTGATTCAGTGATTAAAACATCTGGTTTACAGAAATCAATTGAGGCTCTATCCAAATGACGATCGGGCGTTGTATTGAAATCTCCCTAAGATTAATATGAAACAATGTATACAACATTAAATACAGTGTATAAAACGGATTGATTTCCAACTTTGATTAACAACATTAGTGCACCCAAAACATGACCCGCATAATATCCTTTTATTGATAAATCATCTTTTACCTAATTTTAATATATTCACGTTTTAATTTAAAAAATCGCACAAATATTGTTTGATGCATTCCAATACCAATCACTTTTTTCATACACGATTTTATATGTTCAGATGTGAAAAAATTTTTATCTCCAGTTCTATCAACAACCACTTTTCGATAGTCTTCCTAAATTTAAATTTTTTTAATTTATAATTTATAATTATTTTAACCGTCTATTGCAGTATTTTTCACCCGGTACACCATGTCACTCTCTTCTTAACCATGAATGAGTAAAATTGTGCGATTTAAATATTTTGTGTTAATTGGAAAAATTATAGAACTATTAGTTTAAATTGATTTCAGTTTTTCAAAACAACGGGTTTTGATAATAATTTGTGGTTTTGACCGTGTTAATGTGCTAGTTTTTAAGATTTCAATTTATAACCATTCTCATCATTTTAAAAATTGTTCCAGAATTTATTTTTTTTAAATTCTAAGATTCATTTCATTTAAAAAAAAGGACAATTTTTGGTTACGGCCTGACGGTGTCAGTTTTTGAACTTGAAATTTGTTTTTTTGAAATTTCGGACAAAATTTAATTTTTTTAAATTTACCGTTAATTTAAATTTTCTTTATATTCTCAGTTTATTTACTCAGTGTTCGATATCAATATGGTGGTTTAAAAAATATAAATAAAATGATTTTTACATTGACTTTTAAGGCATCAGTTTTTTATTTCTATAGGTTTCTGGAAATAATTGATCTGGCTAACGGTGATGCTCAATTAAAATAATATAAAAAAAAGTTAAGAAACACATCTCTAGAGCGACATAACCACTGATTTTACTAATTCATCATGATTATGTCATGAAAATTTTGTGGTTTCTTTAACAAAAATTTTTCACTCAATATTTAAAGATTTTGAAATCCCTTAAAATGTTAAAAATATTCCCTTAAAAACCCTACAAAATTTTTAGTCTAAAAACTATTTTCAAAATCTTTAAAAATTGGATGAAAAAGATTTTTCTTAAAACCCGACGAAATTTTGTTACCAAAAACAACTTTGAAATCTCTAAAAATTGGGTCAAAAAATTTCCTTAAAAACCATACCAAAATTATCTTCAAAATCTATAAAAATTGGGGTAAAAAATTTTGCCTTAAAGAAACCATCAAAAATTATTCAAAAAATGAATAATATGATTAATTAACAAAATCGATAATTATGTTGTACTAAGACGTATCGCTCTAACAATACATTGGTCAAATAAATGTTCGCCCTTTAGTATAAAATTGTATTTAAAAATTTATCTTTGTAAAAACTAACCAGCATAATCGGGACAATAGCCTTCGTAGGGTATGACATGTATATTGGTCCATTGTAGCCTACAATTTCCGACATGTACGCTAGTGCTCCACAATGATCCAAATGAAAATGACTAAAATTAAATATTTATACAAAGTAACCTAAAGTTTCAATATTTCCGAACTTTAAACTCTAAACTAATGAAAAATTTTCTTAAAACATATTATATATAATGTAGATTATAAACTACATTGTATTTTTTTACTAAACTGCAGGGTACTGATAGAAAAAAGTAATACTATTGATAACATAATAAAATATATTGTTTTAACGTATGAAACGAAGCGAGTATTTCAATAAAAAATTCCTAAAGTAAACATAATAGTGATTATTAATCTGTGTCGCGCGAGTCATTTTGTGGTTCTTTCAAAAATATTTGAAACCCGCCGAATATTTATTAATTTTAAAATTAATAATAATTAAATGTTTCAACTTTGTTTAAAAAATGTAAATTCATAAATTCTCTAAAAATAAAATCAACCTGAAAATTTTGCTCGCGATAGATGGTTCATAATTATTTTATATTGATAAAATGTGGCCCTAATAAAAAAAATTACAAACACCTGCCTTTTAACTTTGTCAATACAGGCTAATTCTAAGTTAACGAAATTTTTTATAAATTATGTATACATTAAAACAGTGGTTCCCGATTGGGGTCCAAAATTATATGCCTCGGTCCGTGAAATTCAAATAAAATATAGAAAAATTTTCAACTTTTTTTTATTTTGATAGAAGAATTTTTAATATTTATTACAAAGTTTCTAGATGTTAATTGTCCCACAGCCTAGACAATCCTTACATTATTATTAAAAAAAATCCCACTTTTATCTACCATTAATAAAATTTAATAAAAAATCCACTTAATTAAACAACAAAATAAAAAATCAAATTTTACCAAATCTTATGAGAAAAACCTCTTATTCCAACTAAAAATAAAACTCCAATATTACCAACGCTTAAGGGAAATATCCTCTTTTTCAATATTATTTTGAAAAATTCGATTTTACTAAATCTTATGAGCAACAACTTCCTCATCTAAACCCTAAAATAAAAAATAAAATTTTACTAACCGTCAGTAAAAAAATCCTCTTTTTCCAATATTGTTTTGATGTTGTTTTGATTGTATTGTTATGATGAGAAACCTTTCATTTTTTCATCAATGTTTTATATTTCATGTTTCCCTTGGGGTCCAAAACAATAAATATTTTGAAATTTGAAATTTCACGGAATTTTTGTACTTTAGAAAAATACAGTCCATTAATCAGGAATTTTTTCCGTTAATTAGAAATTCAGTTATAAAGAAATTTCGTTAAATAAGTATTAGCCGGTAATAACAAATTTTTAATACGTATATAAAAACTAAATATGTATGTACCTAATTAAAACACAATCAATTGCTTCAGTAAGTGTTGTATTTTTGGTTATGTAACTAAAATCAGGAAATCTACGCTAAAATAAAACAATTAATAAAAATCTTCGTATACAGAGAACTTAATTAAGGGCTCCGTATAACCCTGGGCGTCTTAATAAAAAGTAAGATTAGTTAAAATTACGTAAATTTTTTCGTATCTAATCATAACATTCATGAAAATGTACCTTAAATGATTTTTAAACTAAAATATAAAAGTAAAGTATGTCAAATGTCAATTTAAAGTCTTAAACTGTACTTGAATGTACGTTTTACTAAATAGAAAAAATTATAGTTACATTCATTTACGTTGTTAGTCATGAATATGTGATTCAAGTCATTTTTTTTAAAACCCCATTTTTTAATTTAGATTTAAAAAAATTTTAATCCTAAACCTAAAAATGACTCGAAAAAGTCGACCAGACTATTCTAATTCAAAACTACTTTAGCTTCAGATGATTAAAAATTCATTATCCCACGCCAATAAATAGACTAGGTACATCCCTATAAAGAAACGTTTGAGATTTCCAAAATATAAATTGTATAAAATTAATATTTATTTGTATTATAAATAAATTACTTCATCATCATATCCCATATGCATTCCACAATCCAACATAATATTATACTTATCAATGGATATTAAAATACAACTTTTTCCAACATCTACATTATTTTTATTACATGTTATCATATTGTTTTCAAGTGAAAAATACCTTGTCCAGCACCTAAATAAATGTCAATATGAAAAACAAACAACTTTACCCAATGGTATGATTTGAATTTCACTCATTTTCGTTAAAATTTAAGTTTTAATGTTCAAAATTGAATTAAAACATGTATATTTGAAATTAACAAAATATATAATATAAATAAAGTTTAAATCTATTATTTAAAAAATATTTTTATTAACGCTCATTACAATTATGCAAGTTGAAGGTATATATTTATAAAATATAACTATATATCGTACTTTTGATGGAAATTATTCTGACTAGGTTGAAAAATTTTTAGCAAACGAATTTATTTGAATTCATAAATTGATTTTAAAAATTTCCTTTTTTTGTAAATTTAATTGTACTTGCAAAATTTGTATAACATTTTTATGTTTATACTAACATGAAAATATCTTACAAAAACATAAAAACCACGATAAATATAACATTTAGAAGAAATTGTTCAATCCTTACCTATAAAAAAGCAAAATAATCTTATATATGGTGTGCATAAAATTAAACGTACTGCAGAATTAGCTAAATTAACCGATTGTATAAAATTCAATTTTAATAAACTAGTCTATCATGTATCAAAAATTATAAAAATGTCATTTTAAAATTTTAGATACAATTCCTATTAAAAGTCTCCGCACGAACGAACCAGAGAATAAAAATATATTGCAAATTATTGACTTACATTCTGCAAACTTTCAGTATTTTATCGCCAAATTGAGCACATTGGTTGTTCAAGATCCTCATGTTAATGTAATGGATTTTTCATGTTTTATTTATTTTATTATTTTTTTTGAAATTAGATTCCGAAATTATCCAAATTTTTCAAAATTTTGGAATACTGTCTAAAAGAAAATTGTTCTATACTTAATCGTGATTCTTTCAAAAAAATTGAACTGATATTGTATTCGCTTTTACAAATTTTTTGTGAAATTTTACCAGAATATAAAATTAGCATTGACACCGAAGAAATAGTTTATATGCTTATATTCATACATTTATTAATAGCTGTCTAAAAAAGTTAAAGAACGCCATCAATATGAGAAAACTCTGTCTAAATGTTTAAAAGATTACTTGGATATATTGGAATATATTGTTCAATGTAGAAATTTTGATTGCTTTTTATAGTATTTATTTTTAGACAAATACAACAAAAACTTGATTTATATTGAGGTATTTATGTATTTAATTTTTTATGATTCATTTTTACCCTATCATGTAAAATTTCAAATAAAGTATAATTTCAACTAGTTACTTCAAGTATGTTGTATTAAATGTTTGGGACAATTAATCATTACTAAAATGTCATCATATAATTGGAAGAAACCTCTTATTGGTGTATTTTTTAAAAAGGCAATGTCCAAGAAAAAGGTTACTATTCGCCACAATATATTTTATATAATGTGTAATTATTTTGGTTTTTACAGGTTCGCCATGAAGTGTGTTTACAGATTGAAAAATTATTTTCATTAGATAATGATGGATTCATTACATATATGGTATTTATTTATAAATAATTAAATTATCTATTCAGTTTTATTTTACTCTTAGCTGACAGTACAAATTAGTAATTTTTTGAAACGTCTCAATTATCAAATTCCTGATCCAGAGGTACCTTTCAATATATTTTACCATTAATTCAATACATGATATTAGATTATAAACACTATTTTATCTATTAAAAAAGAAAATGCTCGATTTAGGGACGTTGCTAAAAAAAAGAAAATGAAATTAACTAAAAAGGAACAAATTGTATTATGTTTTTTTTATTTAGAGGTTTTACTATTTTAGAGAGAAAGAAAAATGAAACAATTGAATCGCGAACTTGAAATTGCTGGAGCACTTAAATTTAAAAATTCGCATAAAATGGTTATTATTATTTTAAATTACATTTTATTTTTTTATTCATTTTTATCTGGAATATGTAACGTTTTATCCAAAAAACATGTTATAAATACATATTTAAGTATTGAATTGAATTGAACAGTGCAATTTTTATTTTTGGGTTCAACTCGGTGGACCATGGATGGTAAAGTGATAGATAAAGTGAGAAATGTTCTGATTTTCTATTTTCATTTTATCGACGCAGATCATACCTAAATTTAGCAAATTCGAAATGAACGAAAAAATAAAAGTATTGTTTATTTAACTGTTTAAAATCGGATAGAAGTGTATATTGCAGTGTCTCCTAATTAGTGATAGGTCCCACCAGTGGGGCACGGCAAATTTCACGAATTTATTGGTATAATTAGAAAATTAGATCAGTGTTTCCGATTCAAATAGTGTACGAACCCCCATTTCAAAATATTTACTTTTTTTGGGCTTTATAGGAAATATGAAATATTTATGAAAACAATCTTTTTTTCTGATACGATTTGGTAAAATCGTGTTTTTTAAAAAAATATTGGAAAATAGTGGTTTTTCCATTAAGGGTTTTAAAATTGGATTAGGATGTTGTTTCTCATAAGATTTGGTCAAATCTGATTTTTCAAAAAAATATTCGAAAATGATGTTTTTCCATTAAGCGTTGGTAAAATTGGATTTTTTGTATTGGATTAGGATGTTATTGCTTATAAAATTTGGTCAAATCTGATTTTTTCAAAAAAATATTCGAAAATGATGTTTTTCCATTAAGCGTTGGTAAAATTGGATTAGGAAGTTGTTTAAAGCTTTATACATATTATTCGCAACCAGGTATTAAATATTGCGATTAAAATGACAGTAAACGTTATTAAGCTTTTCCAGTAATTTTTCAACGTTAATTTAATGTGGAACAAGGGCGGTGGACTGACCAAAAGTCTGTCAATTTTTTGTATATGTGTTTATAATTAATGTTTCCATTTTAGGCTTCAGATACATTGGATGCTCTTGTTTATTTGTATTTTAAAATATTAAAAAATGTCAACGCAAAGGATTGTAAGACCATATCTACTACACTTGTCGGAATAAATAGGTATTGTCAATCTTTTCTGTTTTAAAAATATCCATTTTATCCTAAATTAAATAAAATGTTGGCACAATGTTTTTTTATAATTTTGTACTACGAAACCTTTTAATATTTAGCGTTTTAAATAATATACTTTATGTTTAGCAGGTCGCACATATTAATATAAAATTTTTACTCTTGTGGGATTGGCACAAGAGTCGATTGAGAGTTAAGTGTGTAGTAAAAAATGTTGAACGAACAGTATTAAATAAAGACCGTAGAAACGTCTACAATAAAAAATAGACCACAATGCAAACTTGTTTGTAAATGTTTTGTAGTGTCTTAACCCCTCGTCAACGCTTTTGACTTGACATTTTCAATTGGATACACACAATAGTTAAATATATTTAAGAGTATATTTTTTTAATACACAATTGGGCAAAACGATGGCTCCATTTTACCAAAATTTCTCTAGGCCTCGAAGAGGGGTCTCGGTATGGTCATTTCGGCAATGTTGTACGGTGAAAGGCGGTGTTTAATGTTATACAAAGAGTGTGTTGATACATTTGTATTTTCTAATTTTTATTTAATTATGGGAATTTTAATATTACAATAAAATTTGTTTTAATGTCTAATAATTTCGATTTTTATCTTTAAAAAAATTAAATAGTTATGAGACGATTTCGATTCTAAAAATTTTGATAACTGAAGTAAAACGAATTATTATTAGTGGGACTTTTACAACTTTTTTTCTTAATTTGGGATGCGTTGGAAAGGTTGACATTTTTATATAAATTTTATTTGAAATTTATATTTGTACTTTTTGTTCCTTAGACATTCTATATTCTGTAGCGTTTAAATATAATTTTAGAATAGTGGACAGATTTGACATAAAGTTTATAAACCCTCTACTGGAATTGATGGAAAATTTTATTATTTTAAACGTAATTTAATATTTTCTTATATTATGACAATTATATGGCACAATCTAGTTATATGTTTTTGATAGTGAAGGTTTAAATAATGATACACTACTCACTGAAATGTACTCTTAGATTTTTTAAATAATAGGCTTACATATACAATGATTTTATTATGGTATTCCATTTTTACTTTGCTTTTAAATTTTTACATTTATTCGAGATTTGCGAGAAATAAAAAGTTTAAGCATGATTGACATCCCTTGTCCGATACTGAAATGTTAATTGAAATTTCAATTTAACCATCACTTTTCGGTGCATGGTATATATTAATTTTTAAATAGCCTATCAACAACGGTCCAATATGCTTAAAGTTGATTTTTGCTATATTAACTCAAAATTCTGGTGTTTTATGTATAGAACCCATAAAATTCTATAGCCATTTATACAATGTATTGATTAAGTCAAGTAATTTTTGATAAAATTGTTATATATATTATTATTAGAAATTTAATTTTTAAATTTAGATTCAAGCAGTGATTTATTAAGTACCTTACAATCCATCGAAATTCTAGTTGAAAACCATAATAAATCTGTATATAATAATATAAATGTCTACAATTCACATCTAGATGTCCTCATCTTATCTCTTACAAATCTTGGAGGAATTATGCTCATTAACTTTACTACCAAATACAGAATCTAGTTTACTGGTCATGTTTATGATTAATAAAATTATAAAAGTAATATAATATACTATTTATAAAATTATTTTCTTTTTAAATAGATGGAATCTAGAGCCCATTTGATTCTGGAAAATTCATTGAAAAGCGGATATACACAATACGGAGATGTTAGCCTTGAAGCAATCAAAAAAAAATTTGAAAGATCCCATATGTGGGAACTGAATTTATTACAGGTATTAATGATTTAAAATCATTGATGTTATGATAAAAAATAAAATTTAGAACCATTACAATCCACAAATTCGAGAAATAATGAATATAACTTCCCAGCTAAATTCTCATAAAATATTGACTATCAGAGCCTGTAAAATAAAGAGCATGTGGTATGTAAATATTTTATTTATATTACATAAGTTTTAGTAATCTTTTGGAGTACAAAAACTTTATTCACAAGAAACCTTAATTATATTTACAGTTGTTTATCCAAATTTAAATTCATCTTGTGTATATGTTTTTCACATAAATTCATTGTATCATTTATTTGTGACTCCTAGATTTACTTTATTTATATCTATTAAAAATGAACCAATCTGATAATTTCATTTCTTTTTTCATCCACGTTTACTTTGATTGTATTTATATTCAGGGTCATTATTTGCGTTTGTGTTTTATTGGTATAAATCAACTTTTTAATTTTTTCCTTTAGCTCGTCTATTGATATGTTTAGTTTTGCGGAAGTGGCAGTTTGTTCTTCCGTCATTAAACGAGCTTCTTCGATCTGATCGTTGATAATTTTGCTTATATTTGTACTATTCTAAAAAGACAGATTCAATCATTTTCAAATTCTGCAACGAAACGAAAAACGACTTTTTACTTTAAATTTTCAAATCACTAAAAAATTATTTTATACAAATCCCATAATTTCACATGGGCGTTTTAAAAAACCAGGTTTAAAAAACTGAATTTGATGCTCTTAAATTTTCAACATTTAATCGAATACATGTAAATTATGTAATAATTTTTCTGCTCCGTGACAACAGCCTTCATAAAATTTTAAAATTACCTCTTTTATAAATGATAGAATTTGTTCACAATTTTGTTGATCGGCTTGTGCTATACTTATGTATTTATCAAGTTTTTTTTGGATTTCGCTTAACTGAGTATTATAATATAAAAATTATGTTTTACTTCATTAATAGATTCACGGCATGACTGAATATTTTCATTGGTTTGTTCTATTTTTTCTACAAATTATTATACTTAACTATATACCAATTTTATCATGATATATGACGTTTTATTACAAAAATATACTTTTGGCTTAGTTAAAAGTGGTTTTTTCATAAAAAAACCAGATTAATGCAATCATTACTTATATAATATGCTTTGTTTGTGTGTTATCGTTTATTTCAATAACTACTAGTCTTAGAATTTTATAAAGTGCACATTTCAATATCAGTTTTTTTCGGGGGTTTTAGCAAAATAAATTTCAACTTCCCAAATTGTCCTTTTTTTGAAAATCAAACGAGTTGTATCGTGTTAACACACACAAAAAAATTCAATCCGAATAAGTGACGACTTCACGATCAAACAAGCATTTTAGTATTCATATTTTTTTCCGAAATAATTTATTAGAACAAGAAATGTGAAATAATCAACAGTCCGAAAATTAAAAAAAAGATTATTCTGATAGAGTTTATTCTAGTTGATATAAATACAAAATTTCAACCCCAGAAATCTACGCATTCCTGGTGAAAAATAATTTTTAATATATTATCAACCAATATTTTTCAAATTTTTCGATTAAAATAAAAATTGAAAATGTAAATATTAATCCTACAATTTAAAAAAAATGTGCAGTGAACGTCTACACATTTCCAATAAAGAAATATGGGTGAAAATCTATAGGAATTAATTATTTCTGACTTAAATGAACTAATAAATAATGACTACCGGAATACTGTGCTATATCATTTTGAAATTTATTTAATTGATTTCTAAGATAAAAAAAATAACAAAAATATTGCTAAACTTACGATTGCATTTCAACACAAATTTCCTTAGACGATGATAAATTTTCTAATTCTGTCTGTATTTTTTTTGAAATGGTTTTATAATTTTCGATGCTATTTATAATCTGTTTATTATATTGTTCTTTTAGTTTTTTTTCTGAACATTTGTATTCATCTTCAGAATATTTTAAAACTTTTAAATATTCAATAGAGTTCACATTCTAAAAACAAAGTTATATAATTAACCAATATCGAATTAAATGTTACGAGATCAAGTATATGCATTGCCCACAAAATTAAATATAAAATTTTGCTTATTTTTTAAAACTGACTGATATTTTTAAAATCTATTGAAATATAACAATAAAAAATGTAAACAAAACTTGATGAATCAAACTCTATTCGTAAATTCACTTCAATGAAATGTACCTCTTTGTCATATATTTTTTGAAACGTGTTTGACAATATTATATCTGAAACAAAATTTTTCAGATCCATTATCTTTTTATACTTTATGGCGCGTTGATATCATGGCTGCTGTAACAACGAATTTGGATATATATAATATAATGGTGTTCATTCTAAGGATATAATACAAATTGAGTCATACTTTGTGACAGTAAATGTAAAATGTTTATTTAAAATTTATTCACAAGATTTAAAACCAAAAACTTGTTCTAAACTATAAAACTGTTGTTTGTTTTTAGATTTAGATAAATCGATTTCTAGAGGTATGCTAGTGTAAAAATATTCCGAAACACAATGTTTCTGAAGGTTAATCCATAATTCCTGTTCGTCATAATAATAATTCGTTCCACCAATATCGATTTTTACAGTTTTATCCGAAAGGCCTGATCGATAAACATGATCATCGACATTGTAGAAAAAAGGTTGAGGATTTCTAAAATATTTTTCCATTAGTCCATATAGTAAATGCGAGTAATGCATATGACACGTTAAAATGTATTTTAAATGCTTAAACCAAATTGGTTCCAAGTAACGGACAGGAAAGAATGGATTATGTGGAAAACAAAATACGCCGACAGATTCATTAGAATTTAAAGTCTCGTTCATACCTTTAAAGTTGTAAGGATCAGTATCATCCTGATTAGGTTCATACAGAGAATATGTATCGTATTGAGATGGTTTATCGTTTTCATCAAAACGGGTTGTGTTTGTCTTTCCCTTTTTCTTTTTGTTAAGAAATTTTTTACTGGGCATTTATTGATTAAAATAACTAAAATTTTGTTGAAATCCGGTTGAATGCAAAGTTCAAGTTACGTGTAACCAAAATAATTTCTATTACGAACATGTAGTATATCAATAAAACTAGTTTTTTTTTATTCAAAGTACAATTAATTAAAACCGTAATTAAATTTAATTACAATGATATTCGGGTGAATATCCTATTTTTATTTATTCTAAAACAGAAATAACTGGTTCAAGAGCGAAATGTTCTTCCTCTTTGTAATCGTGAATCGTTACAATATCCGGTCGAATTCTTGAAACACCATTTTTGGGGTCATACGGAAGCATAATCTTTACTCGCATTCCAAGAACTCCTAAATAAAAAATAAATTAAAATAAGATATTTTATTAAAACCACAGTTATAATATAGTTTTCGCAGGGCGTTTTGATATTTATTTTTTAGTTTTCGAATTTGAGTCCTTCAGGGTCAAAAACTCAATTTTCCCTTTTGTTAAAAATAAAAACCCACAAATTTAATAAAACCTAACTTCTAGGACGCATTTTATAATCATTAACATTCTCGTAAATTTCAGTATCATAAACGCACACTTTCATGGTCAAAACCACAAATTACACTTTGTTTTAAAATTTAAATAGTTTTTAAAATCATAATCAGTATCATCAATAGCAACCTCAAAAAAGTTAATTTCACGATCAAAATCATGACATTTTTTTTAAAACTGAAAACAGCCCTAGAATGTTAAAAAAATTACTGATGATATAATTATATCCAGTTAAGACACACAAAAAATATCAATCTGACAATGTGACGCATTCACGATTAAAAAAGCATCTTAGTATTCATTTTTTTTATTTAGAAAATACTTTATTAACAATGAAAAACCAAAAATTTGAAAGTTAACCGAATTACAATAAAAAAAAATTATTCTGATACTCCTTATAATAACTGATATACCAAATTTGAACCTCAGCAATCTAAGCGTTCCCAGTGTCGTAAAATCGAATAAGTTTTTTCACAAAATTATTCTAATTCAAAATAATCACCATACAATTACAAAAAAAAGCGCATATTTGAAAAACCAAAATCTAGGTTTCGGTTGATGAAACCAAAATAATAACGTACTAACAATTTATTCACAATTATATAAACATTTTAATAAAATTTTTTTTTGGGTATTATAGAATATAGTCAAGTGTACATAATGCACCTGAACACAAATCATTAAAATATACAAAATTTTTTAAATTTAAACGAAGCGGTAATTTAAGTTTTTGTAAAAAAAATACGAAAATAAACTTAAATTTAGCCTATTTGATAATTTGATACCTATTCAAAATCATAAAAAATAAAATGAGTTTATCCTAACTTATATATTATGTTACGCCATTTTTGTTTGTGTGTGTTCAGCTTTACTGAAATAACTACCAGTCTTAGAATTTTATAAAGTTTTCAATTTCAATTACAGTTTTTTCCGGGACGTATAATAAAATAAATTTCAACCACCGAATTTCACATCTTACGAGTCAAAAACCCTGGTGTTGTCCCTCTTTTTAAAAATCAAACCAGTTAAAGAATTGAAAAAATAATAATATATACTCTAATACGGATGTTAAAATCATAAGCATTATCATAAATTTAAATTTAAAAAAATTATATATTCAGGGCCAAAACCCCAAATTATCCTTTTTTTTTTAATGAAAACAACCCTAGAATTTCAAAAAATTTATAGGTGGTACAGTTTATCCTGTTAACACAGATAAAAATTTTTACTCCAAATAAGTGACGACTTTACGGTCAAAAAAGCATTTTAGTATTCATATATTTTTTTCCGAAATATTTTATTAAAACAAAAAATGTGAAATAATTAACGGTCCAAAAATTAAAAAAAAAGATTATTCTGATAGAGCTTATTCAAGTTGATATATATACAAAATTTCAACCCCAGAAATCTACGCATTCCTGGTGAAAAATAATTTTTAATATATTATCAACCAATATTTTTCAAATTTTTCGATTAAAATAAAAATTGAAAATGTAAATATTAATCCTACAATTTAAAAAAAATGTGCAGTGAACGTCTACACATTTCCAATAAAGAAATATGGGTGAAAATCTATATATTCATTGCTACGCAATTTTTAAATTTCAAAATATTTTGAATATAAATTTAGAATAGAAACTACAACAACGAAACTAAAAGCCATCAACATTGTTAATATCATTTTTATATTTATTACAATCCTTTGCCATATTTGTAAAATTCAATTGAAATATGTTGATAAAGTGAAGATTCGTTTAATTATTGATGCATAATTGGTATTTGTAAGTATTTATTAAATTGGTTCTGAATATATATCATCAAATTGAAAATGACAAAATAGGTTTTTATAATTTTATTTCTTGTGGAATTTATGACAATTTTTAGGATTGGACTGTTTTTACTTCATTTTTAATATTATACACACACTGTCGAATAGATTAAAAAAAATTTTAACGTGAATTTATATTTATAGTTATTAAAAATAGGTTATATAGCTTAAGAGATAGTATTTTTATTAATGGAATTTTTGGTTAATACAAATTCGTTACGAAAAATATATAATTTAAAATTAATTAACAAATTTCAATTAATTTAATTTTGTTATGGAATTTCTATTAATAAAAATTGAATAATAAGCGATGAGACTATTACAATTGATGATTAAACCCTTAAATAAAAATTTGGGTGCATTATACAAGAAATATTAATATTCATTGGGTATGGCACGATTAACGAATCGGAAACTTGACACGGTTTGATATAAACAAAAATACCTTGCTTCAAACTAATACTCCTAACTGCTTGACTGACGTAGTAATTCGTATGATCACCACTATGTATCATCAAACCATCATTGAATTTCATAGATCTAGCTCTCTGTCCCCTTAATTTTCCAGAAATGATAATTTCAACTCCAACAGCGCCACTTTCCATGATGAATCTCAAAACACCATAACATGCACTAGATCAAAATAAATAAAATAAAATAAAATAAAACCGTCTTGCGGCTAATCCTCCCTTTAACTTGTATTTCAAAGATTCACATTGAGCTACAGCACAAAGGCCTTTTGGTTTCACTTGTGCCACATTGATCTAAAAAATTTATTTAAAATATTATTATCGTATTTAACAAAGGGTCGTGGAGAGAGCTAGGGATAATTATTATCCAATAATATGGTTAAGTTTTAATACTTATCACGACCATTAATTTTGAAACAATGAATATATCAAACATACATCAATCTGTTTCACATTGAATCGTTTCTGTAAGCAAACTTGTAATTCTGCTAAAAAGAAACGTTCATCCGTCATTAATCCTTGAACTTTGGTCAAAAATATAATCATTTCAAGTTTCGCTGGATAATATTTCAATTCAGAATGACTATAACCATATTCAGACAACTCTCGTTTCATTAATTCGTCCATTTCTGCAATTCTTGAACCTCTTTGTACAAACTAAATGATATTATCTTTTTTTAAACCAAATAATTACAGTTCTCTTCACGTTACAATGATAGTCCATGATTATAGTATAATATTATTGTTATTTTAATAAAGTAATGAAGATATGTTTGCAATTTAAATTTATAATAATTATCATAAAACGTGATATTATGTTTTCGCTCGGTAGTTAAAATAACTGTTAGTTTATTTTATTTATACAGTTATTTTCTTAATAAAGTTTGTCTCATCTTAACGGAAATTTTCCGAAATTTATTTTTTAATTAATTAAAAGTAAAAATAATTTATTTGGTTATTTCATATTAATTTAAAATTGATAAATTTATAACCATAACTAAAATAAATCAATCAAAATTTTCCAATTCTATAGAAAAGTAAAATTTCTCGGACTAGCATTGCATTTCATACTAAAAACTAGTGAATTTTAACCATCTAACGACATTTTTAATAATTGGTTGAGAAATAGGTTCAAAAAGATTTACATGTTAATAAAAACAGATCAATGTATAAATATTTTATTCTACTACTCTACTTCATTTATATTTTAGAGTAGTGTGAATAATTAAATATTTATATTTCAATCAAATAAAACATTATATAAAACCCATAAAATAAATCAACGAAAACAGTTACATCAGTTATTAGACACGGTGAAATAATGAATTCTTCAAATTACAAATGTACTAAAGTTTAAATAAATAAAGTTCATATTAAACAGGTTACTATATAATTTAAAATCTATGTCATTGTTTGTTAAAATCCAACATAAATTACACTAGAATTGTTCTGTTAATTTCTATTTCATTTTTTATATACAATTTGAATACTAAACTATAATAATCAACTTTAAACTAATAAATACATTACATCTTATGAAAAAATAACCAATTAACTTTATGGAATGTAATCGCGACTCAGCCGAGGAATTTGCAATATCTGCAAAAAAATCAATTGCCAAAGGAAATTTATTAAAAGCCAAGCAATTAGCCGAAAATGCAAATCGTTTATTTCCAAAACAATATTATAAAGGTTGAAATTTTTAGATTTAACATTTAAAATACATTTTGTTTTAGATTTAATTACAGAAATTGACGATTTATTAAAAAATGGCGATCAATTACGCCAACGATCCACTGTAAACTCTAATAAACCTAGTTCATCAGCATCTACATCCAAATCTAACGATTCTAAAAAGAACATTGAAAACGTTAAATCTATATTAAATGAAAATGATTTTTATAAAATTTTAAAAGTTTCTAAAGATTGTTCTACAAAAGACTTAAAAGTCGCTTATCGAAAATTAGCTCTAGAGTACCATCCAGATAAAAACAAAACTGTCGGAGCTTCTGAAGCTTTTAAAAGTAATTGTGTTTACTTTTAATAAAATAATTTGTATACATTTAATTTATTATTAAGAAATTGGAAATGCTTACGGAGTTTTATCTACCCCTGATAAAAGAAAACAGTATGATTTAGTTGGACCTGAATACGATCAAAATAACAATAGACAGAATCAACACTACCAATATTATGAATGTAAGTTTCATTTTTATTGATTAATTTAAAATTTTGTTGTACATTGTTTTATTTAATTTTTTAGCTGCCATGTCTCCAGATGATGTTTTTTCTGCCTTTTTCGGAGGAAATTGTTAGATTTTTTAGGAAAATTTTGTAAAATTTTTTTAGTTCATTTCAATCAAAATGGTAATGTTCGAACTAGACATTTTACTTTTGGAGGAAATCAATTTCGCCAACCTAATCGTAATAACGTTGAACAACAGGTAATATATTATTAAATTGTTTTAATTTGAGTCATCTTGTATAGCGCAGGTCGGGGTTAACAGAAATTATTATTTTTCTGTGTGTAATAGTGTTACGTTTTATACTTAACCTTTAAAAATTGTTTTAATGTTAATAAATTATATTAATTGTATTGTCTTGTATTTTCATTTCTGAATTTTTCGTCCCAGAATGGATAATCTTATATTTCCTTTACAATCTCATTTTTTGTTATTTTTATTATAATTAGGTTTTTAATCAACACTTAATGTTCAAGTTGATATTGCTATGTAGTTTTCATAAAAAAAGCCGGTCATAATTTAATTTAAAATTAATTTCAGTTTAATTGAACCATTTTAATATAAAAATTGGAGCAATAATGTCTAATTTGTTTGAAATGTGAGGAAATGGTTCTCAAAGCAAAAAATGTCACATTTTTATTTTAAAATATATTATAAAACCATTTAGGTATGGCAAATTTTAAAGTTGTAACTCAAAAAAGGCGTTTTATTACGGTTCTAATTGTGATTTTGTCTAATAATTTTGTTCTATTGGTCGCGAGAAATTTTATAGTAAATTACTGGTTATCTGTGAAGCCATTGTGGAGCCCTGTTTCATTTAACTGATTTTTCACTTTTTGGTAATCTATTATTCTATAACTTCTCCAAAAATATCATTATTCTTTTTATATTTTTGATATTTTTAACATCAAATGTAAAAACTAATTCTTTTACCTTTACTTTAGATAAGTAGAAAATTTTTTAAAATTTTTTTTTAAAGATTTGCAAATATTGTACCGTTAAATAAAAACACAATAAATGTTATAATTATTAAATTTATATTAATAATTAATTACAATTATGGTATTTCTTTTAATTTTGTTTTAGTGGGTTGCGAGAAATTTTATTGTAAATTCTCGGTCCACAATAAAGAAAACTTGGAAACCCTTCATTTAAAGTGTCAATTTTTTGAGTGCTGCATTAAAATTTATCAACGGATCTCTAGGATCTTCGCCTTTTTGATTACATTAGGTTGTTTCAAAAAGGTAGATTTTGAAAGCAGAAAGATACATCTCATTATCTGTCATTTAGAATGAGCATATAAAATGTTAAACTTTTTTAATATTTTTATAGATGCAATTTTTAAATTTAGACGAGTGTTTACCAACCTTTTTTACAACATTACCTATATTATAGTACTTATTTTGATATTAGCCACTATATTGTTTAACTGCATTTTGGATGGTCAGGTTTTTACAATAAGCCATATAATTTTTTTTAATAGTAAATTTAATTAAAATTTTTTAAAAAACTAATTTTACAAAATAGTCAAATAAAGGGAAAATTGTGTTTTTGACCCTGAAGGACTCAATGGTAAAAATTATATTTCATACGTTACTGTGCATGCGACACAAAAAAAATTCAAAAATTCCTATTTTTTTAGAACAAATTTCGCGATTACCCACTCATGGGCAAATACCCACAGGTTGGGAATCACTGATTTTGACTAAATTTTATTAATTTTTCGATAATTATTGAAATTAAGGTTTTCGAAACCTTGTAATTTTTTAGTTCTTTAATGCTAAAATCACTTCTACACCCACAAATCAGCAGCCCCCCTGGCGAGACCCCTAACAAATGTGTTCCTAAAATATTTTAATTTGTATATTAACATTGTGTAAAATTAAATTAATTTTTCTAGAACCCATTAAATAAAATTGAGTTTATTGAATTATGCTTGTTATTATTGTTTACGTTTTATGTATATTATAGCTATTTACATATCTAGTGCATAATTTTCTAATAATAAAAATAATAGTTGTTATTTTTAAACAATAAACGATTTAACACAGCCGAACCTGACCAGCTAGAGACACAACAAAAACGATGCATTATGCCATATGGCCCCTAGTTGTTTCTCTAAGGTTCTCGACTTGTTGTGATATTCAAGAATATAATTTTTTAAATGCTTAATTTGGAAAAATTTATTCGAGGCCTCAGGTATAGGTGGTTCAGGTCTGTTTGAACAATTACGGTAAAATTAAACAAACGTCCTATAATTAAAAAAGTTTATATGAGGCCTACTGCTAACAATCCACGACCCTGAACACAAGGGTGTACGGATCCGTACGTACGATGTGAACCGGTCTTTCGGTACACCTATTACATAAAACGATTATAATCATTTAGAACTTTAAAATATAAAAACTAAACTAGCAGATGGAAGCGTTATGTGAAGCATCTGTCCTGAAAGAAATTAATGTTTGATTTGTGTTATTTGACATTAAGTTATGATTTTGATTGTGTAATTTAATTATTTTATTTAGTTGGAATTTTTAATCAGTTTAATTTAGCCCAGATAAATAACCACCTAGATTCTAATAATATACTAACTAGGGTTAAATTTGTGATTTTTTTGAAAATGATTCAAAAATAAATCTTTGCAGTTCAATCTATCAGATAAAAATTTAAATTCAAAAATTAATAACAAAACTACCATCAAGTTGTTTTCAAAGTTTAAAAAAATCATCAATGAGAATTTATTGGTAAATGATGAGCAGGTTATATTTTCCATAATAAAATTTCACTTTTTCTCACCCATACAAATTTATAGATATTAATAATAATTATTGATTTGATTATAAAGATTTTTTCATTCATGAGAGAAAAAATTTATTTTTGTACCCAGATCTGGCCTCGCTTGACCTGAGCTACTTAGTAAATTTTTAAATACTCAAAGATGTCAGAATTGACTAAACCCGTACATGAGTGATTCTCAAATTGGCCGCAATTGGACTATGCCTGATATTAGAGGTATTTTGTATACAATGTATATTATATTTGTATATAATGCGTTGATTTACATCTAAAATGTTAAATATGCTTATGGATTACTGCGTATAAAGTAAGCTAACCTATCCATGTTTTTCTAACTTTTTTAACCTATAAAAAATACATTAAACATTCAATTTGGTCCCCCTGTTAAAAATAATTTAAAAAATTAAATATTAAGATTTATTATGGTACAATATTAAATATTTTTTAACGTTACTAGATAAAAAATTCTTTTGTTTTGTGAGTAATGTCTTCAGCATGCTAAAACTTCTTTCTACACCATTAGAAGTTGGAGGGCCATTTCTCAATTAGCTGTACAATGAAGGAGGTTTAGACTGATCCATAGCTAACATAATTTTTTCTATATATAGTTGTATTTCACATGGGTCAGGAATAAATTGTATTTTTTTATTGTATCATGCTTGATTAATAGCGAACGACTCTTTTGTCATGTCAATAACACCTAATATAGATGTATACCCGATTAATTCATTATACAATCCAATCATAGATACAGCTTTCCTCGCTCGCTGTATAATTACACCATTTCCG
>LWCA01001247.1:0-10702 GCA_001642005.1 Intoshia linei | reverse complement strand
TCTCAGCTTCTAAAGGAGTTAAAATTTGTAGTATTACCACATCCACCGTATTCAACAGACTTAGCACCATCTGATTATTACCTATTTATAGCTATGAGTAACCATTACTATCGTAAAAAATACACTTCAAATGAAAGGTTAAAATTGGACATAGAAACGTTTTTGTCCAATAAAGTAGCGAGTTTTTATACTAATAGTATAAATAGACTACCGGAACGTTGGAAAAAGACTGGAAAGCAATGTTGAATATTTTATAATATAACTTTATTTTTAATGTAATCAAATAAACTTTTTAATTTTGTTAAAAAAACGACATTACTTATGAAACGACCTAATATATTTAGAATGTAATAATATTGGAAAATTTTTAATAGAAATATTAAAAATTTAACTAGTAAACGATGAATGTGTGGAAGAAGGGCTAGAACAAGTAAAATATGTTGTAAATCAGAAATTAGTAGATTTGTCAAGTAATGCCTTAATCACATTTTATATTTTTTTGAGGGTTTAATTGAAAATATAATGTATTTATTAAGATCACACCTGCAACTACATGAATGGAACTATTAAAAATCTAGATGAAGCAGTTATAAATGCTGATGATTCAATAATCTGTTTTGTTGAACATAATCAAAATATTTTGGATTATTTGGACAATGCTACTGTAAATGGTAAGTTACTTTATTTTGATTTTAAAGTTTCGTCTATTAAAACTGTCCATAAAGTGAACGATGGGAATTGGATATAACGACCATTCAAGTTATAAAAGTTTCGTATGGGTTTCTAAGACGATAATTTTAAATATATTGACGGTCCTGAGTATAATTTAAGTACAAAAACATTCTGCTGAGATAATAAGCAAAATGACACAGGAACCGTTATTCACTACTCAGCTGATGAACGTTTCATCAAATTCATAAAATGATTCATTGAATAATGTTTTTTATAAATTAATAGTATATTTTCCTCCCCGAAACTACAATTAATCTACAGCAGTGGTTCCCAAAATTTTTCCACCATCGACCACCGGTCACAAAAAAATGTGTGTGGACTACATAATTTATTAAAAAATACCCTTCATCCTGAACATTGCCATTAAGGTAGTATTTATATTTATTTAGTATATATTCCTCCTTAAATCGAAGATTTTACTTTAATTTTGTTATGGTAGCTTCAATGGCGTAATTAAAAAAATTATTAATTTCAAACATACTTATGGCAAACTAGCAGTGCCGAATCTACCGTATGCGAGATCCATTTCACCGAGGAATCTATACGAAATTTTTTTTAAATGGAGGCTTTAATTTACTAAATTGACATTAAAAAAAATCTTGACTATTAACTAATTTGAGTGTTAAATTTAAAATGTCAAATCAAGAGTCTTAGAAAGGTGGATATGTTATATGACATTATAATTCGTTTACAAATTTTTTAAGGGGTTATTTTTCATTTTAGGAGTGGCCACGAGTGTATTACGTTCGGGAACTACTATGAAACTAAGTTAAATCGTTACATAGATTAAATTTAACGCACGTGAAAATTATTCACGTAATTCAGTAAATTTTCACTTTATTTTGATTAAATAATGTTTACGTTCACTAATAATGATAATAAATGATTAATAATTAATAATATTCTAATTTAATATTATTGTTAAAACAAAAGTTATTCGCATTTTATTTAAAATTTTTCTTATGGACCACCTAGAATTTCCTGTGACCACTTTGGCGACCACTGATCTACCGTAACAGGTTATCTGCTAATTTAAGATGGTTGTATCAAGTTTTAGAGTTATTGATAAATTAGATACTAATTATGATTCAATTAATATTTAGAAAATGAAGAAACTGTAATGAAAACACTGGCTCATGTTACTGTATTGTTAATTCATGATCGTGAAATGATGGAAGATATGATTCATTCTATAGAACAAAATCTAGATAATTTAATTGTTTAAATAATTATACATTGATGTAATTTATTAATAAACTAGCTTAAATGTCAAGTACTTCATACAAACATCATTTAGATCTGCCGAGGGCAAATTCTACCAAAAAAATAAATTTAATAAAATCTCTAATGATAAAACTTAAAAATGTACTATTCAATATTACCAATTCTTTAAAAAAGTTGATAAAAGTTCTAGTTGTAAGTTTATTTAAAAAATTAACAGTCGCAGAATTTAAAAAAGCCCTATTTCTAATACAATATTTCCATTATTTTACCGTTTCCGTAATTGAGTCCTTCAGTATAAAAAAATTACCGATAAATACACAATAAATGTAGTGCGAAAATAGAGTAATCATTAAAAATTTTTAATTAATTATTATACAAAGTTGCAAAATATCCAATTTCACATTCCTGCTTTATGCAATTTATTTTGTATTCTGCAAACACCGATATATTCATTTATTCTTTTACGAACAGAATGGTCGATGGATAAGAAATCAAAACCATCATTTGCCTAAAGATTCGGTTAATATCATAAATTAAACATGTAAATTATATGTATCACGTGTACATTTTCCATTGTACATCAGAGATTCTGAATTGTATCAAATATTCACATTGAAAAGTTATCCAACCAAAATTGTGAATTGTACCAAAATGTATAATAATTATATATCAATGTTGTTATACAAGACATAAATAGAAAACTGATTTTTCAAACCTATATTAACCTGTGTAGTTGAAAATAATACTAAAAATAAACCAATCATTTATAAAAATAATTTGACCAAATTTTAAATGACTCAGAAAATTGTACAGCAAATACGAAAAAATAATATTTAAGAATTACCTTGCAATAGTATTTTATCGCCACAGAAAATTCTTTTTTCTCTACATAGTATAATGCAAGTCTCATATTCATTAGTCCAACGTCGCCAGTTCTTAAACCAAAATAAAAGCTAATTAAAAATTAATAAATAATTTTAAAAAGAAAAAAAAAATTAAAATTACTCTAATTCAGAAATCAATTTTTCTGTATAGTACACAAAAATGCTTTCTTCCAGATTGTCTACATATTCCATTAATAACCAGAAAATTTCATTGTTTTTAGCGTGTATGACTTGTTTATGATTTTTTAAAAAATTATTTACTAATATCCTATCTTTATTAGCTACAATCGTAACTGCCACTAAATTTAAGAAAAAGTAAACCAGCAGTAGATAATTTATAAACTTTCATCAGTTCAGTTAGATACAACACTGGAAAAAACTAACAGTGATTTAGATATGATCAATATTAGATTTTAAGGAATTTTATTTTTTACTTATATCGTACAACTGAAGACATTGATTACTAAATACCCTTGTTTAGCAGACACGTGTGATCCCTACTATACAGTATATTTAATCGATACAACGCTATTATCAAGTAGTCAATATATTTCAAGGTAAATATCTCATAGTATTGGAAAATCCTAACTTGGGATGCACATCAATACCAAAGTGCACTAGGAATGGTGCGTTAATAGGTAGCAACTCCACATACATTTTTATACCGTTTAGATTTTCTATATAATAAATTATGTAAAAAAAAAGAATTACTCTTAATAATAATAGTTACCCAACCAACACGAACAGTTAGTTTCGAAGACATCAGTGTAAATCAGGGGTCGACAACCTTTTGCGTCTCGTGGGTTACTTTATTTATCATAATTTATCTATGGGCCCCGTTTTTGAAAATTTATACATGATAAATTTCAATTTTAACAAAAGAGAAACGGTTCTAGTATATTAAACAAAATAATAAATGGGAAATCTAAAAATTCATAAATTGAAGTAACAAAGTGTTTAAAAGTTAAAAAATGTAAAAATACATAATTTACATATTTACTCAAAGGGCCACCAAAATTATTCTGTGTTCCACTGGTTGTCGACCCCTGGTTTAAATGGCCAATCTGACGTTGTAAATCACCATACATCGGCGGTACTAACACTAAATTAAGAAACACTTCCAATTGCCCATATACTTATTGATAAATTGCACATGAAAAAACTTAAAAATTACCTTTTCTTTCAGGTCTATGATTCTTTGAATTATACAATTGGTGTAAACAATTCAAAAAATTGATTCTTTTCGTAATAAAATTTTTATCAAAATTTATTTTACCACATTTTTGACAACAGATCATGCCTGTATCTATATAGATAATTAATAAATGTTTAAAGTAAGAATTAAGGTAACAGAATTTGACAAATTAAGGTACATTCTTAAACAGTCGTCTCATACCCTATCAAATATGGTTACTAACAATAAAAATTAAAAAAGTAAAATTTTAGCATGGTAGTAGTTTATTAGCACGTTAAATTGTCTAAAAAATAATAATTAAATATTTACAGTGTAAGATTTACAAATCCTTCCTAACTTATATAAAATGCGACGCGATTTTTGTTTGTGTGTGTCTGTCTGTGTGTGTTACTTTTTTTATTTAACTAGCACTCTTAGAATTTTTTAAAGACCACCTTTCAATTACAGTTTTTTCCATACGTATAATAAGATAAATTTCAACCTCCCAATTTCAGATCTTACGGGTCAAAAACCCCTGTTGTCCCTCTTTTTGAAAATCAAATGAGTTTGAAAATTTTAAAAAATATATACGCTGATGCTGATTTTAAAATCATAAAAACATTATCATAAAATTAAATTTAAAATAATTATATCTTCAGGACCAAAACCACAAATTACCCTTCTTTTTTTTATAAAAACAGCCCTAGAATTTAAAAAAATTTGCAGGTGGTAGAGTTGTATCATGTTAACACACACATATAATTTAAATCTGATAAGTGACGACTTCACGGTCAAAAAAGCATTTTAGTATTCATATATTTTTTTTTCCGAATCATTTTATTAAAACAACAAATGTGAAATAATTAACAGTCGGAAAATTAAAAAATTAAATTATTTTGATAGAGCTTATTCCAGTTAATATAAATACAAAATTTCAACCCCAGAAATCTACGCATTCCCGGTGAAAAATAATTTTAATATATTATCAACCAATATTTTTCAAATATTTCGATTAAAATCAAAAATTGAAAATGTAAATATTGATCCTACAATTTTAAAAAAAATGTGGATTGTACGTCTACAAACTTCCAGTAAATACATATGGGTGAAAATCTATATAATTCATTCCTTCGGAATGATTTTTCATTGCTACGCGATTTTTAAATTTCAAATTTTCATTTTCAAAAAATTTTGTAAACTTTAATTAATTTATGACACTACAACAACGTAATATAAAATATAAAATTAAATTTATACTAACTGAAACGTTATTTTTTTTATTGATAATTGTTACCAATTTAATATAAAATGGTAAAAAGAAAAACTACATTCAGTAGCTAACAGTCCAAAATAATGAAGATGATACGTCTCAATGAGTCTCAAAAAGAACATGATATCCGAAATAGTTAAGACAACAATTATTTTTTTAATTAATCATCATACTGTATTCATTCTGATTTACATTTAGGAAAATTTTTAGTAGACAATCCAATTTTTATATTACAATCCTTTCCAATAATAGTAAAATTTGACTGAAATATTTATAAAGTGAAGATTCTATTAATTATTGATACACAATTGGTATTTTTAAGTATTTATTAAATTGGTACTGAATATATGTCATCACATTGAAAATGACCAAATAGGTTTTTATAATTTTATTTTTTCTGCAATTTATGCTATTTATGACAATTTTTAATATTGGACTGTTCTTACTTTATTTTTAATATTATACACACATTCTGTCTAATAAATTAAAAAAATGGGGATTAATAATTGTTTTTAAAATTCTTTACGCAAATGTTAACAAAAAAAATTAAGATAAAATAATTCACTTTAAAGTAAAAGTAATGTGATATGACGGTTCCACCTGAAACAAATTTGGGAACCACTCATTTAAAGGATTGATAATAGTTAATAGTAGGATTAAGTTAGATTTTCAACGTGAATTTATTTTTTTGGTATAATAAATAAGTGCCCTCGGCAGAGCTAGGTGCTGTTTGTACGTAGTACAAAACAGCCAAGCTAGTTAAAATATAAAAATATTGCAAAGAAAAAAAATGTATTTCAACCATAAATTTGAAAATGATACCTGGAACAGTGGGTTTAACATGGAAAAATAGTACCAACCAATTCAAAACATATTTATATTTACACATTTAATATACCAGAATTAGAAATGACAGGTCCATCACAATCACATTTGGTTATGGTACATAAATTGGGCTAAATAAAAAATAATAATTTAGACATTTTCAATCTATGAGACTGTTTTCAGCAATCATATATGAAATAATGGTATTATAGGAAAATTACAATTTATTAAAATAGGATTAAAAACTGAAGTATGGATAATTTCCAGATAGTTAGAAAACTACGACAGATAGGATGTATTAATATTTGGTCATTAATGACATAATGATGGGGGAAAAATTTAAAAAATATTTGTAAAAGGGATTAAAGTAAAATTAGTGGATGGAGTGCATATAAAATAAAATATACATAATGATAATCAGTACAAAATGAGCAACTGCATTTAAAATAATACTGACATTCCAAAACTTTTTTATATTTATCATTATATGCAGTGGTTAAATCGTAGGACATTGTAATCTATTAAAAAGAATTATTCACAAAAAAAAGATTAAACCTCTTCTCCGATATCAATATTTCTTGAAGCAAATAAATTTATATTTTGACCGTCAAATATGCATACAGCGTTAGGTTTACATTCATGATTAAGATTTGATAAACTAATTAAAATAGTTAAACAAGAGCACTAATGTGGTTCGAAAAAATTTTACCGGTGACTAAGATTTAAATATTACATTAATATACTGGGACCAATTCAATGAAAAAAACCCATGCGTAGATTTTTAAAGTTGAAATTTTTTATTTATAGCAAGTGGAATAAACTGTATCTGATAATCTTCTTTTTTTAATTGTAGAACCGTTAATTAATTCAAATTTTTTGTTTTAATAAAATAGTTTCTAAATTAAAAAAATTACTAATAAAATTTGACCATGAACGAGTCACTTTGTCAGATTGAAATTTTTTATGTATTCATTGGATATGATTGTATCAACTGTGTTTTTTTTGGAAAATTCTAGAACTATTTTCATTTTTTAAAAAAAGGGTAATCTGTGGTTTTTATAGTGAAAATGTAAATTTTGAAATTGCAATTTATCATAATGTTGATGATTTTAAAATCTTGATCAAAGTGTATTTTCCACAATTCTGGACTGGTTTGAATTTGAAAAAAAAGTATAATTAAAGTTTTGACCATGAAAGATTCAATTTCTCCAAATCTAATTTGCACTAAAACATTAACCTCGAAAAACAATATTAGAAATATGCAATTTTTAAATCTCGAATCCTCTTATTTTCTTAAATAAACTGGAACAGACACACATTTTTAACTAAATTACTTTATATAAGGATTTAAATTTTAAATCAGATTTCAAATACATACCATATATATAAGCCTGATCCTACATTGAAATCATCAATGAAAGATTCCAGTTGAATAGCTACAGAATTCAGAGCCATCTATTAATTATAATTAAAAAATGAAGCTTAAGTCAGCATTCCATAGAACATTTTCAGACATTTACACATTTACACTCGTTATTAAAATGGGAACCAGAAGTGGAAAGCTTTTTATAACAAACAATTTTGTATTCTTTTTTTAATTTATTAGAGCAGTGGTTTTCAACCGGGGGGTCGCGAAATTTATCAGGGGAGTCGTGAGAATTTGAACACAGTATAAAATATAAATAAAACTGAATATGCTTTTTTAATATTTTCATTTATGTGAATTGATAAGATGTTTGAAGTATATAAAAATTTTTGGGTCGCGAAAATTTTTTATGTTTATAAGGGGGTCGCGAACACAAAAAGTTGAAAACCACTATATTAGAGTATGAGTGTAAAAAATGAAATGTGATGTAGAAATGTGAAAAAATATTTTGTATCAATAATTAACGGACTCAGTATTACCTTTCCATAAAGTTCAATCATAGTCCCCATATCCGGAAAACTTTGTCGATCAGACTCTATTATACAATGCAAATTCTTTAATATTGATACAAAGTCAGATATTTTTATTTCATCATTTTTTACTTTTTCTTTATCTATATATAAACTGGATGACAAATATCAAAAATAGTTTTAGAAGTCAAATGATAAAATGCTACATTATGACAAAATATGTAGTTATTTTTCAAAAATCAGGTTTACTTGGTTAGTCAACTTAATATATTCAGATATTTCTACATTTTAGAACAAAGCATATTAATTTACATAAATTTTAAAATTTCACAGTACATATGCTTTAAAAAAAGCGGAGTTCTGTCAAAGAAGCGAGAAAACGATTTATGTTTAAAAATAAATATAAAATAATACGACATATCAAATCATCCAATGATCTTTTATTTCCATTTAAATCAACATATTCTTTGTTTTTCATCTATAAAAATATATTTAATATAATATAGTAAGACATTATTAGGATTATAAACAAATACAATCACACCTCTTATAAAGTGAACCCTTTCCCACGTGAAAATCGCCAAGAATGAACAACAAAAACTGTGTAATTGTGAGAATCTTATTATGACACATTTAAACCAAGAAATGAAATTAAATTTTCATAAATCAGTTAATACATGGCTAATCAAATCTCGGAAATACAAAGAGAAATAATAATTAACAAATGCCTGAAAGGGATATCAGTAACGGCTATTGCACATTTGTTGTCATTGCCTCGGATAACCGTGTCGAATATAGTGAACAAATTCCTGAAAACTGGAGTTGTTAAATGTGGTTTATGTGGTGGCAATACAAGAGGTAAATTTATCGAACAGCAGAAGGAGGCAACCAAAAGAAGGATTGATGATAATTGCATCTTAAAATTGAAACAATTACAAGAAAAAGTGCTTCTAGAGTATAATGTAAATTTAAATATCAGCACAATTGATCGCTGTTTACAGAAATTTCATTATACTCTAAAAGCACTGGTTCCGGTTCCAGTAAGTAGAAATTGCCCTCGTACACTACAGAAAAGAGTTTCAGATTTCAGGGATTTGGAGGCAATTCATTTGTTACAATATCATTTCAATAAATTACCCAATACACATCTACATTCTAATGAACATGGGGAACGCTTCCATCCAACTTTGAAGAAAGATTCGCCACAAATTAGATTAATTAGAAAATAAAGATTAGGTGTGGTACACAGAAATCATCAAATTGTCATAAATTTATTGTAGATAAATTTTTATTGAAATCTAACCAGCATTTCATTCTTTATACAGCATAAAGTACCCATTTTGGGCTATATGGTATATATCAAAATTTGAATGAACAAGTGTTACATTAGTTTTATTATAAGCTGAAAGGCATAGTTAACAGAGTAAAAGTAACATATGTCAATTATGGAGTACTGTATATCACAATGCTTGGAATTGACATACCGAACAGTATTTCATATACATTTTGTACCAAAGACTTTCATTTCGTCAATTTTACAAAAATGGAACGATTTTTTATAAAATATTTAAATAATTCATTCCCAAAGATCTATTAAAATATTAACAATATCGAATTTTAGCACGTAAACTGTTCAGGTTGATTCTATTTTAAAGTTTTCTTAATTTTTTAATAACAAACTAAAATTTATTGATTCTAATTTCCTCTGTAATTTAGCCTTAATACATTAAAATACCTACAAAAGCATACATTAGTGAAAAAATGACATGTGCTGTAATAAATACAATGCATTTCCACATAGATTGTTTTAAATTTTACAACAAATCTCAATTTTAAACATCAATTAAATCTAAAAACCTTAAAAAAAACCGATAAAAACCAAATTGAAAATATTGAGAGTATTTACATACATCATTTGTACTACCCACTATCAACTCAATTCACATATCATCAAGTATCTCCAATAAAAAACATACCACAAAAACCAAATACAAATAATTGAAAAAATCAAACCATTAACAAGAAAAACTTTAAATCCTCACGTAAACCCTCGGATAATACAAACATCACGAGTACGCCCGAATCAGCAGCCACGGATGTCAAAGATAGCAGAAATTATCAAACAAATAAGATGGATAATTCAAATATTCAACAAGCAGATCATTTACTGGAGACACATACAAATGAATCCAAGCACAAACCAGATTCCAATGTACAAAAAAAAGATCATACCAAAAAAACGAGGATCACAATGATAGAAACAAATTGAATGATACTACAACAAAAGATGCCGATAAGTACAAGGATACGAAAAGATTCTTTAAAATAAGGAATATTGATGATACAAAAACCACAATCTCATCACAATCATTACACTGTAACATTTTCCTAAATCTCAGTCTCAGAAACTTATATATTCAAGGTCAAAACCACGAATTACCCTCTACATATACAAAGTAATAAATGTAATATACAGTAATATCAAATTTAATATAATGTAATTAAGAATTGTAACCGTTACAAAAATTAACTGTCAGATTATCATTAATACATTCATTGGTTATTGCTAATTATATAAAATAACAATAATGTGCTAAATGAGCCAATATATTTGATTAATTTAAGCATAACAGACAAAATGCACTAGTTGACAAACAATGATGATGGAAAATATTTATCAAATGATATCTTTCATTA
>LWCA01000627.1:0-21785 GCA_001642005.1 Intoshia linei | reverse complement strand
ATAGCTATTTGTATAAAAAATTTTATATTTAAAATAATATTTTTAAGAAAATTGCTATATATTAGTTACTGCGATATATTGTTCAAAACTTTATAGGCGATGCCCCAGGGTTTTTTTTAACAGTTGAGAGGTAAGATTGGGTGCAAATTGAATATTTTCAAAATTTTCATATGGTGGAAGGGTGCACTTTTGATATAAAAATTCGTTCACACCCCTAATATACATGTATAATTATATATATAGAATGATGTAATCAATGACAAGCCACCTTATGACTCAAATTTTAAATTACGAAAAATTCAAGATGATTATATTCAACGTCCATGTAATTTATTTATATATTATGTATATCATTATATTCATAAATAGTAATTTTCGTAATACTCATACTGTTGACGATTTTACGTTACTCCTTTTCAAATACAGTGGAACGTCTTTAAGTCAAAACGATAGATTCGTACAAATTTTTATTTGCAATTTTAGAGGCAATTTGTGCGTGGTAGGATATCACTAATATCACATGATAATATAGTAACCTAGTAAAATTAAATGTTACTAAGATATTACAATTTGCAAAGCGTGATATTTTTGAATTAACTTTGACTTAAAGAGGTTACACTGTATTATCATATTGTTATTATTCACGCATGTCATATAAATAATAATATATATATAATAATAATATATTATAATACTATGTATTACTTGTATTAACTAAAATAGTCACCTACAATATGTATATTGCAGTCAATAATTATTTACAAATTATTAATACATATATATGTATATAGTGATTATAATCACTAAAATTCAAAAACTAATTTCAAAGTTTGCTTTTGTAATTGCATGCATGTTCAATGAACATTGTTCATGTTTATAATTGTAATTTTATAAATTTAATTAGACCAACCTAAACTAAATAAACTCATCGAGGATTGGCAATATGGACGAATCGGAAATTATACATTTAATACCGAAATAATTATTGATTATACTGAACAAACATACAAGTAAGAAATTATACTTACAATATTATAAATTATACCGCAAAATTTCAAAAACAAAAAAATCAAAGTTAGTTTTTTCCGACTCAGAAAATAAGATAAATTTCAATATAAAACCATCACGGCCAAAACACCAAATTACACTTTTTTTTAATGAAGGGATTTTAGATGATTTTTGAATGAGAGCTTATAATTTTAATAAACACAAAATCCATGCCGTTCTTAATTCAATTAAAAATATTACGTTTATTTAATTTGTTTGATAATTTGTCAAACTTAGTTCTTTTTCAGAAAAAGTATAAAAGTTCATCTATAAGGTTTCCTCCTGGTTTCAACATTTCAACACTACTACTGTAACAACCATACACTTTACAATAGTAAAATTTTCAAACGCACCCAGTTCATTACTAATAATGAGCTTGCTTAATAACTATCATGGTAATAATAATACATAATAATTGTACTTGATAATAAGCATTATAATACCAGGATCGATTATATATACCAGTGCTACTTAAACTGGGATTTGCGGAATATTTTGTACTACTTATGTATAAAAATGACAATTTTAAAATAAACAATTTCTAGAAAGGTTTTTTCGGTAAAAATTTTTATCATTAATTTTAATCTAAGAAATTTGCAACTTCAAGGTCAAAAACTCTGGTAATTGTTAACGAAATTCCCAATTTATTCAAAAACTAATAATCGTTATTCTTATACTGAAAATTCTAAAATTTTGGTTTTAATCTCAGAAACCTAGATTTCTCTCCATTTTACCATTATTTAAAGATTATATTCTAAGTAATATATTAGTCTACATATAGTAGCTTTATTAGAAATAAAATTTAGCAATTTTTAAGGGCTCAGTGAAAAAATTAATTGAAAAATGGATTCGTTCACTTTTATATTTAGGAAAAACTGATATACCATACTGTATACATATATATTGTATACCATACTAATCGATAGATATTTAATATATAGCAATTTATAATAATGACAATAATCATTATGCTACTTTGTACTTGTATAAAACTAATTTTTTTATAGACATTATGCAAACATTTGGAACATATTGAAATGGGCATTAGTTCAATATTTGGCTGTTGCAGTACCATTGTGGTATTTTATTGATAAAATTGTTGCTTTTATTTTTAATAATCGACTTATGTGTGTTCATGAATTGTCTACTGTTGGAATTAAACAAGACTAAATGTTCAGATACAATAAATGTTTTTTGTTTATTTGTATTTTGTTATTTTGTTAATTGTTTGTTGAAATTTGCATGAGATTGGGTCGTTACTGATGAAATTTTTGAATTAATAACTGATCGTTTTTGGTACAGTTTTATTGTAGTTTCTGGCGACACGTTCGTTATGCTTCTTCTTATACTCATTTATTTGGTTCTGCATCTGAAAAATGTTAAATTGAAAAAATCCGCTATATTTAGACCTTTGTTGTAAGTGCGAAATTACTAAACAGTTAATTATTAAAGTATCAATCAAGTCATAATATATAAACCATGCAAAGTAATGATTACCGTACGCGTGCAATAATATTAATATCAGGATTAGTTTTATGGTTTAAATTTCAAAAAAGTTTAATTATTATTTACAATAGTATACAAACATAAATGTATATGTATACAATGTATATTATAGTAATTTAAGAGATTGAAAATCTCTATATATAACTAATAATTAAATTTATTAATTCTACTCATGCTAAGTTGAAATAGCAGAGTAAATATAAAAATTAGTTAGCGAAAATCGCATTGTGCAAAATCATGTTTTGATTACATTAATAATTCGTGTAAACTTTCAATTGTATGTTTTATTGCTACAAGTTTTTTCAAAATGTTTTGAAATAAAAATTTCCATTGTTTGCAATACATTTATATTTATTTATTTTTAGTAGAGTCATAAAAACGTCAAATTAAAAATTGTAAATAATCATTGTAGTTTAATTATTTCTTGTATTGAATCAAAATGGCAGTTTAGATTAAGGAGATTTTACTGTAAATACATTCGTCTAATAAATTAAAAAAATGGGATAACAATTGTTTTTAAAATTCTTTACGCAAATGTTAATACACAAAAAATTAAGATAGAATAATTCAGTTTAAAGTAAAAAGTAATGTGATATGATGGTTCCACCTGAAACAAATTTGGGAATCACTCCTTTAAAGGATTCATAATAGTGAATAGTAAAATTTTTAAGTTAGATTTTCAACATGAATTTATTTTTTTAATATAAAAAAAATGTGCCCTCGGCAGAGCTAGGTGCTGTTTGTATGTAGTACATAACAGTCAAGCAAGTTATGTATAATCACAAAAATCAATCTAAAAATTTGATGCTATAAAACAAAGTTGTAATAGTGGGTGATATCGCTCCCAGTGGCGTTAATTGAATTATGGCCAATTTTGATTTGAGCAATTTGAAAAATCATATCCTTAATTCTTAAAAAAATCCCTACTTATATAAAATGCTTTGTTTGTTTTGTCTAAAAATCTATTTTGTCATTTTCAATGTGATGATATATATTCAGTACCAATTTAATAAATACTTAAAAAACTTGTAATAAATATAAAAATTATAATAACAAAGTTGTATTACTTTTATTAGTCGTGTAGTAGTTTTAATTTAAATTTCATACAAAATGTTTTGAAGATGAAAATTTGAAATTTAAAAATTGCGTAGCAATACAAAAATTCCGAAGGAATGAATTATATTGATTTTCACCCACATTTCTTCATTGGAAATATGTAGATATTGACAATATCTACAAATATTTGTTGATGCATTAACAAACCAACAAAAAATCAAATAATCGAGACTCTCGATTTGAGAGTTAAATTGAACAAATTAAACGTTTAACATTATAAAATTCTACTCGGTGATTATAATCGATTATGATCGACTTTTATGACTATAACATTGTTCAACAATTTCAGATTTTTTTCGACTTCCCGGGATATTTTTATTTAGAATGAAAGACATTTTGACAAAACTAATATTGAAAAAAAATTATACACAATTTTTAATGAATTATTACATTTAAGTGAAACAAATGATGATCAAAAGACATAGAGTACTATATTTTTGCGAAATGATAAACTTGATGAACTATTAATATTTACCTTTAATCCGTCAATGATCCCAAAATAGAACATTTTTTTCAGGTATTGTTTACAGTACATTATTAATTGTTTACTACATATTTTATCAGATCAATAAAAAGTCTATATTATCTATCTCCCTGTGAAAAATTAATATTTTATATCCCTTGGTTGATGTTTCATAGAAATTATAAATATTGACTGATTTTTTGTCCCATTTTCAATTTGAAATTTAAAACTTTTTAATATGACTAGAAACTTGGCTCGGTCATAAATTTTAATAAAATAATTAAATAAAAACGCTGCTCCTAAAATAGAACAATGGAGGTTTCCCAATAAGTTTTTACACTTGTAAGTAATTTAATTTAATACCAAAGAATTTACTTTTACATGATTTTCACGTTTTATATTAGTATTTCTGAGCCTTTATGTTTTAAAAACGACTTTATGTTACTGAAAATGTCTATAATATGTAATAAATGTATATAATTTTCATGGACCCCCCCAAAAGTGTTGTGGACACCGTTGAGAATGGCTGCTCTAGAGCAGTGTTTCTCACCTTTTTTACTACATTACCCATATTATAGTACTTATTTTGATATTACTCACTATATTGTTTAACTGCATTTTGGATGGTCAGGTTTTTAGAATAAGCCAGCGGTTCTAACATACTTCGCAGTTTGTACCCCTAAACCAAAAAAAAATAATTTGGTACTTATAATAATTTCAATTTATTGTAACTATGATACCATGTGAATAAAAAAATAAATAGTTAGTTAAACTCTACTTCATCAAAAATTATTAATCTGACATAATAGATACTTTTCATGGTTGTAACATTGGACTATTAAATAAATTAGAGTATTATGGAATATTAAATACATGTTTTTCGATTTATATCAAAAAAGCTGACATTCAAATTAAAAAATTTAATATCAATTTTATATTTATTTATAATTTTTATTTTCAATTATTTTGTGAAATCTTGGGTGTTTTGATGTTAAAGAAACGCGCATGTCATTTTTTACATTGAGACGATTACGATATTTGTTTTTTAAGTAACATAATGCTGAAAATCCAATTTCACATAAATATGAGGTTGAGAAGGAAGAAGTATATCAAGTGCTATTTCTGCAATATTTGGATAAGTTTGAAGTGCTATGCACCAAAAATTTGTTAAATCATTAGCACCAAATTCCATCTCCATAAATTGATCAACTTTTAAATCAATTAAATCAATCTTAAATATTTTATTATCAGGAATCATTTCCATATTGAATTTAAATGAATTAATTATTCACTCTTCATCGAGATCTAATTCCCCTGGTGAAAAATAATTATCAAAAGAGTCATTTAGAGTCTCAAGATGCTAAACTATATCCAATTTTACTTTTTTTGATAATTTTGAACAATTTTCATATAAATATTCTTCTAATAATGAAAAATTAATTACATTATTCATTTGAATACGCCGAACCCATAATTCTAATTTTGATTTAAACGCTTTTAATTTTTCATAAGCTTTTAATATATGTACTTCTCTTCCTTGTAACAAAATATTAAATTCATTTAAATGACGGAAAATATCTGCTATATAAGCCACCATCTGTAGAAATTCCACAGATTCAAATGCTATTGAAAGGTCAGATTTACGATTTCGTAGAAAGTAATTTATCTCTTTTCTGAGTTCATAACATCTATTCAATACTCTACCCTTTGATAGCATGTTATTTCAGTATGAAAAAGAAGAATTGAATGTTCGCTATTATAATGACTAAAATAATCGATGATTTCAGGCTCGGGATCGTATAAAGTTTACAATTTTGGCACAGGATTGTACAACTATCTTTAAATTCATGTGTAATGTTTTTGATGCTATAACTTGTCGGTGTATAAGACAATGTGCAATTTTTAGATTAGTTTTTAATTAATTTTTAAGTAATGCAGCAAATCCCGAACTATTACCCAACATAACAGGAGCTCCACCCGTACAAATAGAACCAATTTTGATTAAATCGATATTATTGCTCATGAAAAAATTTTTTACTAAATCGAATATATCCTTTGCTGTACATGTTTTTTTGAGGGGTTCACAAAATAAAATATCTACAAAATAATTTTTGTCCTTTACATATCTCATTTATGAAATAAGTTGATTACAATTGGCCACATCAGTAGACTCATCCAATTGAATGGATATTTTTAGAGAAGACTTGATATCATCAATAAGTTGATCCAGTATGTCTACTAATATCACAAATTCTGCTATTTATTGTATCATTTGATAATGGTATTTGTTTAAGCTTATCTACGGCGTTATTACCCAAAACAATTTTAGCCATTTCTAGTGCAAACGGTTTAATAAACTCTTCTGCAATAGTATGAGGTTTTTTTGATTTAGCCAGTCTAAAAGCAACCTTGTAAGAAGCCAAAATGTGATCATTTTTTATTGAAACAAAACCAAACTTAGGAAGAGACACTCTGTTATCAAAACGAACTCTTTTCAATTTCAAATTATCTGATGTACCAATTCCACCATGTTTATGTTGAAAATGTTCATATAATTTTGATGGTTTTAAACATGAATTTGCAAAAAGAGTATCGCATAGAATACATCGTGATCTATCAGCTCCATCTATCACTCTCAGTGAAAAACCAAACTGTCTATAATCGTTGTTCCATTTTCTTGTTTTAGCTTTAAACATACTATAAATAGATATAAAATTACTTTCAAATTTAATTAAATTAATTCGTTTAATATCGTGCACTACCTGATATTATATTTATTATTCGAACTTAAGTTTATTATTATGAAATTATATATTTATAATTTATGAATCATAAAGTGTGAGTCATAAAATGAGACAAACTGGTACCCCAAAATAATTTATGGTACCCCTAGGCCCTAGGAGGTACCAGTACCACCATTTGAGAACCGCTGGAATAAGCCATATAAATTTTTTAATAGTAAACTTTAATTAAACTTTTTTAAAAAACTAATTTTACAAAATAGTATAATAAAAATAAAAATTGTGTTTTTGACCCTGAAGGACTCAATGGGCAAAATTTATATTTCATACGTTACTGTGCATGCGACGCAAAAAAATAAAAAAATTCCTATTTTTTTAGAACAAATTTCGCGATTACCCATGAAAAATATCAAATTACCCACAGGTTGGAAATCACTGCTCTAGAGTCTAAGGGTTAAAATAAAAAATTTGAAATAATGAATGGTCCTAGAATTGAAAAAAAAAAGATTATTTAATACAGCTTATTTCAGTTGATATAGATGCAAAATTTCAAACACCAAAATCAACAGTTCTACAATTTCCGAGAAACAGTATCCATCTTTTCAAAACTATTAAATGCATTCAATTCAATTTAACTTAATGAGTTTCGAAATTCTATACTCTTTAATAATGTTTTAATTTCTGGGCCATTTAAAATACCAATTTTAAAATTCATTTCAAAGCACTCAATTTAGCATCTGATAAATGTGGGAATATTTTTTTTAATACAAAATGAGGTTTATTGGTTTCATTAATTGATTTATGATTCTTATCCAATCTACACATAAATTGCTTCACAAGACCTAAAATTATATGAAGTGGAGGTAAAATAATATTTTCTTTGTTAATAAACTTTTCATTAAAACCAGGGTCAATACTTCTAATATTCCAATTTTTTTTAATATAATGTTTATCTCTTTTACGTGAATCAAAGAGACATATGAAACATGGATATTTTATGTAACCACTTTGCATCCCTGTCAAATAGCTGACAACTTTTAAGTCGCAACATATTTTCCAATTGTATTCTGTATAATTAATTTTAGTTAAACATAATTTGACAGTTTCATCTGTCTCTTAATGTTCGAGAATAAAATAAAGGTAAATGTTGAAATGTTGCAGTCGAATCAATTAATATACATTTGAAGCTGACTTTGTTTGAATCAATGAAGATATACCAATTTTCCGGTATATACTTCACATTAATTTCTTGAGTGTCTCTATAAGTGACAACATGTGTTTTTTTAAGATAATTACAATTCATTTTTATAATCAACAATAAACAATAAATAAATAAAAGTATATTTAGTAAATATCATAGACAACATAATCCTATTATGTAAAAAGGATTAGTGGAATTATTCCCGATTGCGAGCGGTATATTTGATACGAAGCATATCATAGTAACCGTGAAAAAATAAGGATTATTAATATATAATTTTATCTGAGATCAATTTTTCAATGTCAGACAGTGTAATGTAGAGTAAATTTTATACATCTCACTATGATACAGGTTTAAAAGTGGGTTATTAATTCGATAAATAGTACACTGTTCCAATTACAATGTTTTAGTAACTAGAATCTAGTTCAATAAAAGTGGGTTAGTTGTACAACTAAAACATTAATTGATACAAAGCTAAAATGTATCTAATCATCAAATGAAAATACATGGCTTAGATAAAATTTAAATGTATTACTTAGTACTAAAACCTAAATACGCAATTGGCAACACGAATTCTACTTTCAAGAGAAGTCTGGATATGCAAGTCATACACTACACATAACACATCGCGTATGAAACTGGTACACACAAAACAATTGAACAAATGTGAATGAGAACGGGTTAAAAATTGCGTATTTAATATTAGTTAGTTATTGAAATGATGCATAGTTATACACAATTTGTTTTACAATTGCATATATGAGAAAATATTTATTTCATTAAACAAGCATTTGTAGTATAAGGTAAAGTAATTTTCATATTATAATATTTTTGAGTAAGTAAATATTTGTCCAGAGAAATAACTAAATATGATGTAAAAAAATTTTTGAATTATATAATTGTATTTTTAGAATGAATTCAAACAATAATGAGGAAAAAAATGGTGAAAATGAGAATATTTCTCAAAATCTGAGTTATTTGAATAATGATGATGAAAATATATACCCTTATTGTTCTATTGGACCAACATTGGCCGAATTAAATAAAATTACATCAAAAGACAGTACATTTACCAATTTGGACGTGAAACTTATTACATCTAAACCAGAAAGCAAACATGTTGTAGAAATGAAACCTATCAATTTAGACGCTTCTATTAATTTAGATCAATCTCAAATTGACATTTCTCGCTCCAGTATGGATCTCAATGATTTTGATATAAATTATATTGATACAAATTTCAAAGACCAAGATTGTAGCATCCTTCAACATATAGAACCAATTGACACTGAAATGAATCTCAATAATTTTAACGTCGATTTAAATGATGTCGATACTCAATTTTTAAATAAAAATTATTTGAAAAAATCAATTTACAAGAATCAAGAAGATTCAATATCTACATTTTCTAACATTTCCAACATTTCCAATCTTGGTCAACCTGAAAATGATGAGAAAAAAGTGAATAAACACGATTTGATTAAAAATTATCCACGTAACGTTAAATTGACAACTTTGCAAAATAAAAATTACAAATATAAAAAAGTTGCGGATAGAGATTGGAAATATGTACCTCATTTATTGCCTAAACATTTACAAAAACAACAAGCTACAATTTATTCATATTGGCCAAATGTTAAAAATTGTAAAAATTTCAAGTCTAATTTCTATTGTAAGGTTAAAAAAGTGTTTAGACCCTCAACCGTTCACCATTTGCCAAAAGTACATACTGTTTCACCAATTTCTAATAATGTTGTTATTAAACAAGAAGATTGCTCTATCCCACTTAATAATCAAAACAATTCCAATTACATTTATAGTCAAGTTAATGAAACTACCGAAGCAAATTGTGAGTTAAATAATGCATATAACAGCGTCAATATGGTTTATCCTTATAATTCAAGTAATTTTTAAATATTTTTATATATATATTTTCCATTTATTAGTCAAAGTATATAATTGTGATGCAATGCATTTCATCTCTTGAATTTACCTATATTTTAATTTATAGGTTCATGAGTTATGAAATGTTCCAGTTTTAGAACGTAATTACTAATTAGTAATTGCATATTGATTCCTATTTGATAAATGTTTTAAATGGTGGTAATTAACATAATTATTCTAAAAATTTGAATATATTACTAGTTTTAAATTTTTTTTGATATTTTTCATAGTAGAATTATTTTATTTTTTTATAATGTATTAAAAAATTTTATTGCTTAAGTGGATATTTAAATAATGTGAATAATTGCGTTTATTATCTGAATTGAAGTATTTTAATATGCTACTTGGTATACAATGAAGTATTAACTTTCAAAAGGTATCACCATATTATGATGACACATACATTGAATTATTTTCATTTGTTGTCATGTAGCATATCAAAATGCTGGTAATACTGATGTGAACTTGAATATATAATACATTTATTGATTAACCATTAAACGTTTAATTTAAAATAAAATTTTTGAAAACTAAGCATTTAATCTTTTTAAAATGATTGATAAATATCATTGAAATGAAAATAATTTGAAAAATACATCATAATATAAAACCATGTCGAGAAACGTAAATTTACTTAATAATTGACCATTATTATTTAGTGAATTAAAATACTTGCATTAAATATTAACATGTTAAATGCACGATGCGTTACGCACATTGATAAAATTTTTTAATAATTTTATTTTATAGCATTGGAAGAACCAGTAAATGGAAATTATATTAATTCTAATGGGGTACAAATTATCGAAAATTTAAATTATGGAAAGGTAAATCCAAATCCAAACTTTGTGAATAAAAATTATATAAACCATCATACCAATGATATGAATATCAACGTGTACGATAATTACGAAAACCATGCTTTATATGACATTGACAACAAACCCTTGAGAATAAAATTGGAAGACATTCACAACATAGAGGATAACTATAAAATGCAACCATTGTACACTATAAACAATGAAAAAAGGTCTAAAAAAAGAAAAGATAGACATTCAGATAATATTGATGGATCCTTTTTGGATATCCCCATAATACGTGAAGTTTTAATAGTAAACGACGAAATGTTTAATACCGAAAATGGAACAGTAAAAATGTTAAAAAAAACTAAAAAATCTAAAAAAAGATATTATTGGCAATACAATGTTCATACCACTTTAAGCAAACTTGCCATTAAGGATAGAATCAGATCGTCATTGTTAAAAGATTTAAATAACGAAAATTTAAAAAATTATAAAAATATCAAAGATTTGACACTAATTGATTTTGATCCAAGACTGTTTGATCAATACACTGACCCTGTAACATTATTGGATGATGATGAAAATAACTATGATGACGATAATAATTCACATGATGAGTTAATTGATGTCGGTTTAAATTTAAAAAAAAATACCAAAATTCGTAAAGGCGAAGGCAACGACATAACCCCGCGTCCTAAACTATTACTCATTATTGGTAAAGAATTGCACAAATTGATTAATCAGATTAAATGTCTCAAAGTTACCAAGGATGACGATGAAATTATTCAAAATCTTAAAAGAAATGAAAAAAACAAATATGCGTCAAGAATCTGTAGATTAAAGAAAAAGGCTCAACTTGAAGCGAATAAAATTATATTATACGGTGTTCGAAAAGAACATGGTATCTATTATCATTTATTTAATATGAATATTTAATAATAATTTAATATTTAGAACAACTTAAAAATATTGTGGAGGAATTACATAATGTTTTGTCACAATTTTATCAAAACTATAATCAACCCAATAATAATGTAGATAGACGCAACTTTAATCAATTTTTTGATAAAATTAAACAAAAATACAAGTGTAAGTTATTATTATTATCATTATTATAATGATAATTTTTAGATTACCCGGTAAGTAGTTCGCCCACTGAATTTGTTAATGCTACTTTACGAAGTTGTTTTTATCAATCCATAAAGTATCAAGAAAATTATAGAGATAAGAAGATGCAATGTAATACCAATGAAAACCTTTATAAATCGTTTGTTGGTTATGATCCGAAATATTTAAATTCAAGTGCTCCTATAGCTAACCAAATTTACAACGTCGCATCAACATCATATTCAAATTCCACCGATGAAAAACCTAAAATTTAAATTTTCGCCAAATTCTGTAAAATATTTTACATTTCTCATATTCATGTATTATTGTATCTATAATTATAAATATGTATTTCTAGCTTTTCTTTTATTTTTTCAATAAATATTTCGTTTATTTTGATCATGTCAATTCATTAATCCTTATTACATCCCTACATGATTAATTTACACGTTAATTTCACAAAAATTAATTTTAGATACGATTAGATAGTCAGGTTTGTAAATTAAAATATTACAATATTTGCCATAAAAAATTAAATACATGATTTTTGTTTAGAGGTTTACAAAAAAAAGTTAAAATATGGGGATGAATAATAATGAAAAAATTATGAATACATAAAATGTATTAATATAGATTCTAGTCCAATAAATCAATTGCCAAAATGCCACGCTTATGAACACAATAAGTTTTTGTTTCTAAGCCATCGTTTAAATTCCATAATCGTATAAACTTGTCTGAGCAAGCTAAAAATAAAATATATCAAATAAACAACCGAATGATAGATAGCACGTCAAATATTTATATACAAAGGTAAATAAAAAACCTGAAAAAATGAAACTTGAATCCATACTAAACTTGAGATCCCATACCCAACCATCTGATAAATTTTTTAAAATGTAAACATTAGTGTAATCATCGTCTTTGGTATACCAGATACCAGTACTGGCGTCAGCTGATCCGGTTGCCAAAAATCTAAAATGACATTAAAATTGAGAGATAAGAAACAGTCGAATCTACCATGCTCGAGTTTACCAAAAATCAAAATTTTTTTGTAAACGATGCATAATGGCATATAACCCTAGTCACCTCACAGGTCAGAATTTAAACTAAAATAGATGATATTCAAAAATATAATTTCTTTTAAATCCTCAATTTGGAAAAATGACATGACCGTTTTTACAACAAATTCGTAGAGTCCACTGAATATAGTATCAGTGCGGTAGATTCAGCTCTGATAAGAAATGTGTATAATAATTTTACTAAATTACTCCGTGTTTGGGCTATATTCACATTTGATAATGTAGTTATTGTGAGCTTTAAATTTTTTTATTTCGCCAGGATGGAGTGCATCGGTTATATCATAAATTGTGACGAATCCCTATTTGTGATTACAAAATGAATCCAAAAAACGAAATTACTGATGTAGACCCAACAGCTAATCTATTCAAAAAATGGCATATTCCAATTGATTCAAATCTATTTCTGTTGTCAGGTACCTAAAAAAATTGAATATGTATTATAAGTAAGGCGATTTTTTTTTAACCTATGTTTGAAAATATAATTTAACTTTTAAAAATAAAATTTAACTTTTGAAAATATTATTTTAACTTTATTAACTTAATCAAATTTTAATTAGCCAATTAATACATGTAAAATGATTATCATTGTGATTGTAATTTGATGCGTATGAACATATCAAAATTTTCCCTAGTTAAAAAATAATCGCCCTAATTATAAGTAATTATAATTATCAATTTTACACAATGAAAGGTTTTTCTAGTTAACATGTCCGAGACATTTAGAATTCCATTCACATCAACAGCATAAATCACAATCTAAAAAATAGTAAATAAACCTATAAATTAGCATTCAAATTTTGTTTTAAAAAAGTTTGCGATTTGCGAAGCTTGGGCAGCTAGAAACAACTGAGTAAAATTATAAATATACTTGATTGTTATGTTGAACTGCATCGTTTATTTGAGTATTTACATCAAATACTGTTTTTATAACTTCATAATTTGTTCTAAATTAATTTAATCATTAAATTTTAAAGTATTAACCAAATTATAATTATTGGATATTCCAAGTTTAAATAAAAAATAATCCGCAAAAAGTATCGCATCCGACAATTAAAAAAATCTTTTTACATATAATTTTTACATATCATGAATGAAATGGATAAATAATTTCTTCTATTAACATCAAAAAGTATACTTTTATAAATCATTTATTAATGAGAATAAAATTACCTCGTATCCCAAATCTTAATATGCCCTTCTTCTCCCGCTGTAAACATGTATTGTAGTTTAGGATGAAAATTGACAGATACAACATTTCGATGTGAACAATTGTATGAAATGACAGGATTTTTGGAAACTGAGTTTAAGTCATACAGTTTAACATGTTTGAAACCTATTTAAAAACTTACTTAGAATCTTTAACTTACTAATTAAATTAAATTAATTTAAATTGTTAATTATAAAAGTTATAATTATATTTTATATTATAAACTTACCTTTTTCGATAATTTAAATATTTGAAAGGATATTATATTAATACTAGGTTGGCTGTTATGTATTACGTACAAACAGCACCTAGATCTGCGAGGCAATTTTTATTATATCAAAAAAATAAATTCACGTTGAAAATCTAACTTAAAAATCCTATTATTCACTATTATCTATCCTTTAAAGGAGTTTTTCCCAAACTTGTTTCAAATGGAACCATTATATCACATTATTATTTACTTTAAAGTGAATTATTCCATCTTAATTTTTTTTTAACATTTGCGTAAAGAATTTTAAAAACAATTTTTATTACATCTTTTTAATTTTATTAGACAGAATGTGTGTATAATATTAAAAATAAAGTAAAAACAGTCCAATTTTATTAGACAAAATGTGTGTATAATATTAAAAATAAAGTAAAAACAGTCCAATCCTAAAAATTGTCATAAATAGCTAAATTCTAATAAAAATCAAATTATAAAAACCAATTTTATCATTTTCAATGTGATGATATATGATTCAGTACCAATTTAATAAATACTTAAAAAATACAAATTATGTATTAATAATTAACCGAATCTTCACTTTATAAACACATATCAGGCGAATTTTACCAATATTGCAAAAAATTGTACTAAATATAAAAATGATAATAACAAAGTTTTATGACTTTTAGTTTCGTTGTTGTGGTTTTAATTTAAATTTTATTCAAAATGTTTTGAAAATGAAAATTAAAAATTGCGTAACAATGAAAAAAATTCCGAAGGAATGAATTATATAGATTTTCACCCATATTTCTTTATGGAAATGTGTAGACGTTCAATGCACATTTTTTTTGAAATTGTAAAATCAATATTTACATTTTCAATTTTTATTTTAATCGAAATATTTGAAAAGTATTGGTTGATAATATATTAAAAATTATTTTTCATCGGGAATGCGAAGATTTATTGGGTTGAACTTTTGTATTTATATCAACTGGAATAAGCTCTATCAGAATAACCTTTTTTTTTAATTTTCGGACTGTTAAATAAAGTCTCAATGTAAACAACAATTGATATAATATTTTTATTAAACAAGATATTTTAAACTTGTGTTTAGAATGTATTCGTCGAACTGTTGCCAGATTTATCACTAAAGTTTATATTGTTATTGTTAAGTATGTTACGTGTTTACACGTTACTCCTCCCCCTCAAAAAAATGTGTGACAGTGTCATTAAATTTTGCAGGTAGTTTGCGGTGACGTTTAGATTTAGATGGAATTTGTGGAATTGGAATTGTTTGTATATTTGATTGTTTTTCTTTCAAATTTCGAGGTATGAAAGGTAATTGTTGTTTTGTTTTCATAGGGAGGTTTTTTTTATAATGATCACTTTGATTCTTAAGAATTTTTTTATCATAACATTTCTTTTGTTGTTTTTCATGTTTAATACTGTTTTTCTCTGTTAATTTTTTTATCGATTCACGACTAAGTTCATTTAATTTTTTCATTGGCATTGTTAAAGTATGTCCATATATCATTTCTGCTGGAGATATATTGTTTTTGCTAGATGGAGTGTTTCTTAAATTCATTAAAATATACCAAATACTCACATCCCAATTATTACTTGTAGGTTTTATTGTACGAAGACGGTCACGAATTGTTCGATTTAGTCGTTCTACTAAACCCGTACATGTGTGTCGATACAGTTCACCAAACTGTTGAGTAATTTCGCACTGTTTACAGAGTTATTTCACTAAATTCGATTCAAATTGCTTGCCGCAGTCTGTGTGAATGAATTTTGGTATTCCATATCGAGTGATAATATGTTCTATGATCTTTTGAGCGGTAGACTTCGCTGTAGTATCTGCTAAAGGTATAGCCTCGGGCCAATTTGTATGAGAATCAATCATAGTTAGAATGTATCGGTTACCTGAATCTGTGGTTGGAAATGGTCCTAAAAAATCTAATTCCCAACTTTCATTAAACTTTTCAGTATTGGATTGTTGAAGGGGCTTATTTCTTAATCGTTTTCCAGATTTTCCTTGATTGCAATCATTACATTCTAATATTTTCTTTTTTATATTTTGGTACATATTTGGCCAGACATAGTGACGTTTTATATTTTTTATCTTATTATTTATGCCGGGATGTGAAGCTGTGACTGATTGATGAAAAATATTTATAATATCCAAAATTTTATTTTGAGGTACGATTATTCTCTTATCATTAAGGTTGTTGGTATGTATTAAAGTGTTGTTTTCAATTGTAGCATTTTTTAGAAAATAATGATATCTATTATTTGTGGAAATTTTTGTATTTGGATCTTTTAGTTTGTTGAAAATTTCCATTATTTCGGAATTATTCTTATGAGCAAATTTTATTTTTAAATAATCGTTATTGTACAATTTTGCTAGATTAACTTTTTTATTTGGTAAAGTTGCATCTCTTGATAGTATATCTGCTATTTGATTAAAACAACCAGGTTTATACAGAATATCAAATGTGAATTCTTGGATATCTCGAATCCATCTGAATTGACGATTATTGATGTTTGATTTATTCATTAAACTTGTGAGAGGGTTATGATCAGTGTATATTTTATATTTTTTTTCCCAATAAATAAAATCGAAATTTTTTCAAAGCCCACCAGATGGCCATTAATTCTAAATCCAATGCGGCATATTTTGCTTGCGTATCATTCAATTTTTTTGATATATAAGCTATGGGTTTCCCATTTTGAAAAAGTACTGCATCTAAACCTTGTTGTGACGCATCCGTTTCTATATAAAACTCTTGTGTGAAATCAGGAGTTGCTAATACAGGTGGATTACAGATGATGGATTTTAATTCATTCCATACATACTCACATTCTTCGTTCCATTTTAGATTTTTATTTTTTATTTGATTATATAGTATGCTTGCTATTGAATTGTAGTTTGGTATAAATTTTTGCAAATAAGCGAACATTCCTAAAATTCGACGTAACTGTTTAACTGTTGTTGGCGAGAGTATATTCCGAATGGATGATGTCTTTTCAGGGTCAGCTTCAATCCCATTTTTACTGATTATGTGTCTTAAAAATTTCATTGTTTTTGCACCGATTATAGATTTTTGAGGGTTTAGTTTTAAACCAGCTTTCGAAATAGCTTCTAAAGTTGGTTTTAATATTGATGCATGGTTATTTTCTTGTGTAGCTATTATTACATCATCTAAATAAACGTGTGAATTTGATATGTTTAATAAGACCTCATCCATCAATCGTTGGCACGTTGACGGTGCATTTTTCAAACCTTGTGGCATTACTCTGTATTGATACAGTTTTGACCCGTACTCTGTCGTTAATGCAGTTTTGTATCTATCGTTTATATTCAGTGGAATTTGCCAGTACCCCGATTCTAGATCTAAAATGGTGAATACTGTTTGTTGACTCAGAGAATTCAAAATATTTTCTACAATAGCATGAGGATAGCTATCACTATAAGTAATTTTGTTAATTTCTCGAAAATCACCCAAAAATCGATAAGAACCATCTTTTTTTTTCATTAGAAAATGTGGAATTCGACAAGTGCTTTTTGATGGCTCGATTTGTTTTGCAGCGAGCATTTTATAAATTAAAGCGTGTTCAGCAGGTTGAATATGTTTTGGAGTAGGATAGTTTCTAGTTATGGGGTGTTTTGCACCATCTATGAATGGAATTTCATGATTTATCAAAAATGTTTTTTTAAAAAATTTTTTTATTAAAACAAAAACACCATAAAATAATTTTCGAATATAATTACAAAATTAACACCCCACATTTGATTTAGTTGTCATCACATATATACATTATTTATAAAATTAAAAGTAATGAATACCGGCTGCAGCTAAAAAGTTAGTATCAGGCGTAAAGCATAATTTGTTTACTTGCTAAATACATAAAATATTAACGAACATTAATAAAATTTAATAACATGAAAAAAGTTAGAAAAATTTATACAAGTATGCCAAACCTATCACACCAAGGCCATAGGCATTTTGTAAAATATGGGCCTCATTTTTCAAAGCTGAGCATTACAAATATTATATTCTTGAATATTATAACTATTTTAAATAAATTTAAAATATCAAGTGAAAAGCCTTAGAAAATGGCTAGGGCTAGAAAAAACGCATCTTTTTTGGAAATTATTTTAGGGCGGCCTCGAGTTAGGATGTTCGGCTCGATGTACAAGGGAAGACACATCTTACTACATTTTGTGAGTTAAAACATGAACTTCGTAATACGATAGCCATCGTATTGTTATTATATTTATATTTAATATAGTCGATAAGTCATTAAAATATTAAATGGAAACGATTCATAATCCTAAAAATTTTTATGTAACTTATTTAACTAAACCCGTTAGTTATAATATCGACCAATACTCATTATACGTAATTTTGTCCAGTGAATTAAAGAGTTATTTATTAATATCAGTGAATCATTAACTAAATAAAATGTTGTAAATGGTGAAATAAACAAATATAATTTCAAGTCTTTATTTAATTTTTAATAAAATTTCAAAATATTGGATATAAAATGTTTTTGGTCAAATAATGTAAATTTCAGAGATAAACAGTTAGAACACAGTAAATTCACATTACAATTAAATAATGGATAATAGTGTGCAAAGCCGAAACTACCATACTCTACCCCGCATATCAATTAACAACAAGAGCCACCTCTCCACGGGTCTGGAATTGCCTTAATAATTTGATACACAAAATAGTTATATTCAAAAATATAATTTTTTTAAAATCTCATTCTAATTAAGTTTCAATATAAAAGTATGTGAAAATCGATAGAAAAATAAATCACACACAAATTGCAGTTAACTCTATAAAATTATATAAATTAATCTAATTTTGCTCTTAAATTGTAAACAAAATTATATTTTTTTATTATCAGAAGACAATTTAGTCATCAGTGATGGTTCATCACTATAATATAGTTGTAGTTTAAAAAAATTACAGAATTTGGATGAGAAAATGAATGTTTTGAAATCCCTAAAATGATATATCAAATGTATTTAATCGTTAATCCGTAACTTATTCATAAACATTATTATAACACGTAATTCATTGAGGTACGAGGTAGAAAAGAATAAATGTTTAGAATTTACTACGGAACAATAAATCAATATTATACATCAACAAGGGTCAAGGTTTTTTTAATTGGGCAACCATGATTACCACATATATAACCATTGACATTAACCTATACTACATTTTGAAAAATGTAAGTTTTTAAAGCTATTTTAGGTTGCAAGGTGTTTATTCTAATTACATATGTTAATAAATGTAGCGATGCAAAAAAATTGCTTCGATTTATATAAAATTTTATTTTGAAATGACCACAGCATTATTAATATTGGCTAGTAAAATATTTTTTTGATCATGAAAGTATAAATTTCTGAGTTTAAAATTATTTTTGTTTATTGAAAAAAGCTGTATAGGTTTATTTTCATAACAAAATTTTGTACACCTACAGTAAACTCTGTCTATAAGAATAGTTTTTGAGATAATATAGCTGACTCAAACATTAGTTTAGTCACTAAACTTTAGTGCATAATCAAAATGTTAATACATTAAACCAGGGCTTCTCACACTTTTTAACTCACGACCCCTGTTCATCAAAATAATATACATGTTATTAAAAAAATTACTAAGTTGGTAGCCTCAAAATGTACACACAATGATTAAAAATGAAGACATGAAAATAACGCTTATCAATAAAATAAAAATAATTATATACATTTTAATGATATGTACGTAATTATTGCTTTTTATATAATAAATTAAATTAAGGTTTAATGTTTGTGATTGTTGGTCTTAGAACCATTTCTATATCCTTAAGACTAGAACGATATTTTGTCTTTATTGCGGTCATCTTTGAAAAGGCTGATTCACACAGATAAGTGGTAGAAAACGGAAGAAGAATCGTTATAGCTATTTTTGATATAGATGGAAATTCTTTCTCCATTAAAAGCCAAAAAGTATATGATTTCTGTTTAAATAGAATTTTAATACTAGAATCAGCTGAAAGAACTGCAAATTCTTCTTGTACCTCTAATTCTAAGTGATCAACGTTACTGATTTCATCGAAAAATGAACTTTGTATCCAATCAAATTTATTATTGTTTCATTTCGGTAAAAAATATTTTGTGAAGTTGGTTTGTAAGTTCTGTAAGTGTTCAATAATTACAACCTTAGAATAGAATCCATATTCAATGCATTATCAGCAATATAATTTTCTGTATCAAAATACATTTCATATCAATTTTTTTCAATTTTATTTTTCCATAATATTAATTTGTTCATAAAGCCCTGAATTTTAAATTTTAATTTAAAAATATTAGTATGCTCTCCTTGAAGTGAAATATTCAATTAATTTAATTTTTCAAATCAATCCGACAAATAATATAATTTGCACATCCAATTTGTGTTTTGAAAAAATTTTCCTAAGTTTATGTTATTTTCCGACAAAAATATAATAACTTAACTTTTTAATATTAATAGACGTTTCAAAGCTCTTCCTTTTGACAGCCATTGTATAGCAGTAAAATTTAATAATGAGTTGAAGTTAGAGTTCATAGAATCACATAAATTTGCAAAAAGTCGCGTATTAAGCGCGCAAAATTTTATAAAATTAATGATTTTAGTGGAGTCAAGTAAAACAGAATTCAAATCCTCTAAAATTTTCTTAGAGACGAGCGCTTCTCGGTGAATCATGCAATGAGTAAAATTAATATGATTAATACACGTTGATCTAACTTTAGAATAAAATCCATTCAGTCTACCAGTTATTGCAGCTGCACCATCAGTACAAATACCGATGCAATTATTCCATTTAAGACCGAACTCATTGAAAAATTCATCAACTTTTAGAAAAATTGCTTCTTCCGTCGTGTAATCATTTAACGATCTGCAGAATAATAAATCTTCATGGAAGCTGTTATTATAAGAATATCTTACGTACACTAAAAGTTGTGCCATATTTTTAATATCCATTCATTCGTCCAACTAAATTGCAAATTTCGAATTTTGAACCCTCTCAATGAGTTGATCAACTGATTTTTGCTGATATGTGCAATCCTTCTTTTAACAGTGTCATTTAAAAGTGGAATTTTTTTTAATTCGTTAGCGTAACTTTGGACGAAAATAATTTCATTTATTCTAATCGCTAATGGTAAAGCACATTCTTCACCGATAGTAAATAACTTACTCGTTTTGGCAATATAATAAGATGTTAATAAAAATTTTTCTTGTTGGTACACCTGTATTTCAAACGACGATTTTTGCTTTTCAAATGATTCTAATTTTCTTTCAAAAAATTCAATAGGTTTATCAGC